>CAJQZM010039231.1:71956-100001 GCA_907164665.1 Colias nastes | reverse complement strand
TATTATTTTGGTTTTCAAACAATTCTCGATAACGGTGGGATATCACACCTAAAACAATATAACAATGACTATGTGACTTCGAATAGTTTGAAACAAATACTAAATACTTCATCGAAAAAGTTAATTTTATTGTGATTGTGATTGTGATTTTTTGTTGAACTGATAAAATTAAGTTTTCTTGATAACTATCACCCATATTCATTTAACTTTAAAAGCACGTTTAAAACGTTATAAAATTATACAATACAGTAAAATAGTCGTGGTTACAATCTCTGATTAATACTAGAAATCACAACTTTAAACCATCCTTTACTTAAACATATCAACTATAACACCTTTAAATGTAATAAAATAATCATGTCTCTATAAAATAGACCCCTATAGTACACCATAAGACGCCAATCCTTAATCCGGTGCAGGTATAGTCCTAAGGATGTTGGCTATATCCTTATCCTCTCCCCTGAGGACCACCATGATGGTGAGGCTGATAACAGCCCCTAGCAGGACTCCGACAGTGATCGCCAGCACTCTCTGACCGAGCGGCCATTTCGAGCACGCCCAGTATTGTTCTCGGATTACCCTGGAATTAATGATGATTAATATAGTTAAAAAACTGTTATAAGACGCTTTAAAAACTCATGAAATTATTGTATTGTTACCTTGAAGATTGTACAAAGAATGAAACATTTCGATAAGTGGGTCAAAATTGAGTCTAAAAGGTTACATATAAATATACAGATGAAGCTTATAAAAGCGCCAAAGTGGTTATTTTATTGATGGTTATATTATTTACGCAGGAACAGTGAGGGAATAGGTATGGTGGTGAAACACTTGTAAAAATGATTGTGAAAGCAAAATTGTAGAGCCTATTGCAAACGTATTTCCAAGAGATTTCCACGATATTTTACAATTTCAATGATTTAAATTAATAGTTATGTCGTTAAAATACATAATATGCTTGTATACAGGGTGAAGATGAAAGGCTGTAATGAATAATATCTACGGTATTTTCTTCAGTACCGGTACATTTTATAGTACTTAGAGTATGCCAAATTACTCTATCGACTCATATCGAATAAGATATTATTAAGCTAGAGTACTGGTGGGTTCGATTCGTTACTGCAATAAAAAAGTAAAACTAGATATTATATTATACAATGTACATTGTACATCTATAAGAATATAATCAAAGAAACAACGAGAAACAATAGTAAATCAAGTAGAAGGATAAGATAAGAGAAATGCATTGTAAAAACATGATATTGTTTTCAGGAGTTTCCCTAAAACGCCGTAATGAAATTTGCAAAAAAAAAAAGACGGGTTGCACTCCGGGAGTGCCGGCAGAAGTGAAAACTTGATTATTAACGTTCAGCATGTTTGATATTTTGGAATGGTATCCGTCTTACGCATGGAATATAAGGGCTAAAAAAAAAAATCAGAGCCGCTAAAGAAGTTTTCACTTCAAAAATTTTGTACAACCATAAGTGAAAGATTAAAATTGGAATAAATAAATTAAATGCAATCACTTCACTATTTTCGCTTGTTACATTTTGAATGAAATTCATTCGTCAAATTCTCTCTTTTTTTTAATTACTCTAAAATTCTTATGTTTTGTCAAAAAATAACAATACAAAGTATTACCTATGAAATATGAACTACATAATTATAATTTATGATTTAAACGAAATAATATTTAAGATTATATGTATTTACAAAGTTTTGAGGATACGAATTTTTACTAATAATACAAACATTTAAATTGTGTCTGTTACAAAGTTAGTGACGTATAGGTATTTTGATTTTAGGTATATTGTTTTGACTGACTTCAAAGAATAAGTTTTCAGTCGTATCCTTGTCTATGTTTTAAACTTTAGCACATAACAATAACAATATAGCTTTTTTATTAATAGGAGTATTAAGTACTAAGATGCAGTAATTAGGTTTATATACAAGTTACTCGTTACATTATAAATTTGTATAATTATGTCTCTGATAGGTTGGTATTTAAGCAATATTTATTGCTGTAGCAAAAATAGCATGGAGCCATATAGACTTGGAAAAAGAACAAACCAACCAAACAGATTTTCAAAATTAGGTATACGGGAAATCAATTCTTTTCTTTCAGTTTTATGTGTCTAACACGTGTCTAAGGGACACACCGCGCGCCATCTATTGGGATGATTAACAACCATCTCAACCAATACCATTTTTTGTTGAATTTGATTTCTATTCTTTATAAATTTATATTAATTAACTGTTACATTTTTGTTTTTTTATGGCCCATACTATAGAGGATGTAAGTAAGTATGCAGACCAGCTTTAGCTCTACATAAATATAATACAATATGTAGTTTATATTATGCATTTTATGTGGGCAAAGTCAGGACTTACCTATCACTAGAGTTGCATTGACATTTGAGATTTTAATAAATTTCACACAATCTTGTGCAAATGTTCGTTTTGTGATAACGTCAAAACTAACAGTTTATCTTAATGTTTTTATTTTATCAAACTAAATGATTAATTTACGATAGATCGATCAAGCAATTAGCACGTCACTAACGTAATATACGTTTTAATAATAAATTGTTTCAATCGTGTTCAAGTTTGAGGCCTTTTTACTCTACCTATACAGTAAATGGAGCCAATGTTTTTATATCATTTTCTATTAGCATACTTATGACAAATTAAACGGGGGCGGGGGTTGGTTTCCTAAGAAAACAAACAACATATAACAATGAACGACATATCTTAAATCCTTTACATGTAATATTAGATTTTTTTAATAGCTAGAGAATTTGTAGATCTCCCACATGCTCATCTTTATATTTTAAATAAACAATACCACAAAAAATGTAGCGTTACCACAATATTTTCTAGCTTAGAACTCAGATTAGAAAATCTCAATTGACATTCATCTAAATATCCGCACACACATCTTTTCATGTTGTGTCCAGCAAATCCAATCACATACTCACAAACACACAGAAACCTACACACACAAGCACTTACGTAGTGGGCGGCTGTTGCAGACGACTCTGGTTGACGTCATCAACGCTCCCCACATACGCCGAGTTCACATACACAAAATCCACTGTCTTCGCGCCCTGGCTCTGCTTGTAAAAGGTGTTCGGTTCCACCCTCACTGACGGTCTACTGGGCCCCGGCTTCGACATGACACCAGTCACATCAAACACGCTCAGAGAGCCGTGAAATACTGGAGCCAGCTATCGATGATAACGGTTATCTGATAAGCAACGCTTGATCAATTCGTTCACAACTGTCGGGGAAACATTCTTTGTTATAAATAGATTTTATGATGTTTTAATGACAGAGTGATTAGTGTTAAGCTGAGCAATCCTACTGTTATGAAAAAGTAGTTTCTTTCTGATAAGATTATTTTACCATCTGGATGATCTTTGGATTTCTTCAGCTGTATTTCAAACACGTCTATATGTCGTATCATATTATGTTATTATCATGAAATTATTTACAAGAGAATGAGGTCGACTGAAATGTATTCCAATGACGTTTCCCAAAGTACATTTTATAAAAATTAAAGCTTGAAGTTATGGAGGGTTGGGTGTTTATTTGAAGAAGAAAACGTAGAAAAATATGATAAAGAATAGTACGTTAATAAAGGTAGAAGACAATCAAAACTTTCACGAATAATACAAAACTATTATACATCCTTCACTCCATTTTTATAAACCATCAATCTCAATGAAACCTTAATCACTACCGAGCAGATAGTGCACGTCAAAAACATCAAAAACGGTACATCCAAACTAAGGCATATTGAAAAGCCCTAACGAGATGGCAAAAAATGATCAACAACGTTACATAAGATGCGCCATGTATGGTTGAACTAACGAAGGCTCGGCACGCGAACCTTCCTCGTCTGTTTTTGTTCCACCCATAAGGAGATACTTGCACGTGATTTATTATGAAGAATGCTCAAATTGAAATGCTGCTGATGCATGGGAACGTGGTGATTTCTTGAGCCATCGTTTGAATTAAAGCATTTTTGCAAGACTGCTAATTTTTTCTTTTGCGTTGGGTAAACATTTATCTCCTTAAAACGGTTTTGCCACTTCTTTGCCCAGTAATTAACTAGTAACTATATTTTGTTTCACCAATTTTTTGCAACTCACGCTACAGCCGATGCAGTACCTATTATCATGATTCATACCTCATTTTATAGTAATAAAATAACCATAAAGTAATTTGAAGTTATCGCATTATAAATCATCTGGTCGTCTTATAAAAGGTGAAAAACGAAAGAACTAGCGTGAAGTAGGTAACACATTCCTCAGACCAGATCGTTTCTATGACAACACTCTTGGACACCAAACATGTTTCTATATTTGTTTTCCCACGAAGTAATAGGTGCAAAAACAAACAATTACCATACGATCTATCCTGTGACGCTAATAGGCGACACATGCCTGACTAATTCCTGCCCAGTCCTTTGTTTGCGCTTTTAATGGTTGAAAGCGAAGCAATGTCTCAGTACTAGATTGTTGGATTTTAAAAGGATTTACCAAGGGCTAATATACTCAGAATCAACTAGATTCTAGGACTGAAGAAAATAAATCTCATTATTAATAATTTATGTTGCTAGTCAGCCAATTCAAAGAAGTTCAGAATTTGGAAGTAGAACTAAATAAATAACATTACTAATGAGTTAGTGTCAATAGAGCACCTTAAATGTTTTTAACTCTATTCTCGATCATATGCATGTAATAAATATTGCAATATTGGGTACATCTAATAGAACTGTAAAACAACAAAATATAATTATTGAAAATTATAAGCAAATATAGAAAGGAAAGAAAAATAACAGAATTTAAGTAAAGAGCTACGAGCTATTGAAATATTTAGGTTTTAGGATACAGAATTTCAGAAACTCTTGTGTCAACAATTTTTCCATCATGAAAAATTTCACTGTTTATTTTCTACGTAGGTATAATAAAAGTTTCTAAAGAAGGTAGACCTATTATATTTTCCTTCATAAAATATTTTAAGTGTCTGTCTGTCATGTAAATCATGGCACGTGATAAGACCACCAGTTGTGTGTACATTGGCTTATAATTGTATATTTCCTGTGTATGGTTTTTATCTGTATCTTCATAGAATAAAGCTGATTAATTAAAGCAATTGAAATGTAATAACAAATCAAGTGGAAGCAGCAAAAGTTATATAATTCTAGTCATCTTTTAAACAAATGAACCGCCTTAATTTTAACAATACATTGTTTAGGCGGCACTAAGCGCGAACTATTCATTAAGCGCGTTACCTATTTCAACTATAGGTATATGCAAATAATATTTCAAAATTATTATTTTTTATATATACGTAGAATTGCATTGATACACATTTTGAACTCGCTTTAAGAGCGCTATATTCCCATTATTTCCACTTAACAATGAAAAGTCTCTACATCAACATCAATTTTACCAACCACACATAATTTTCCAGAAAATGGAGCTACTCCACGTGATAATAAAGTCGGGACCGTCACCGCGACCTTTAGCCTGGTCTCTCGAAGTGTCCCCTACAGAAGCAGCAGATGACTGGCGCCTGCTCCGAGCGTTTGGAGATAGGGACCACTGCAAGAAGCTCTGGGACCTCCGACCAGAGAGGAAACGGAGGAAGGTCCGAGCGCAAAAGGGAAAGGAAAAAGTGTCCTGTTCCACACAGTTTGCGAATCCTAAACCTGTGGAGAATGGAGAGGTAATTTTTTGTGTATGTTTGTTGGTGTGAATGAGCTAACCGATCTCGTAAAGTTTTGTATAGTGTGAGGTAAAATAGGTAATGATACGATTTCATCGTAATGATACTATAAACGAAAAGAAAAGTAAGTTGAGAAATTTCATATTGTGTGTTGTGGGGTGTCATCCATGTCAGTAGAATTTTTATTTATTAAAGAATTCTCCCCTAAAAAATAAAATTAGTTAAGTAATAAGTATTTAATTAAAGACTGAAGATAAAAGTTCTCTTTATCCTAGATCTTAGTAGGATAATCGGATGTAAGTATGGGGATTTTCATTACAAAATAGATCAATACTTAGAATTCAATAAACACTTGTTAAAACAGCTCATAGGTGTTACTCATACCTATCGGCTATCATAACAAATACAATATCACATCTGATAAGCGATGATAAGAATAAAAGTAGCTTTGTTCGCACTTTCACAAACTACATGTTTTTGAAGTGAAACTCCGGGTTGGAAAAAAATTTAGTGTAACATTTTTTCGTTACGCGTGACATTTTTACGTTACGCGCCATCTTTTTCTTATCCCTACCACGCATGATTCGACGTATTTCTGTAAAGTTGCATATAGTAAATTATTCTTTTAAAAATAAGGTCATAAAGAAATTTCACTTCTTACATGACGTGTACACTAGTACACGCACACATTTTTTTTTATTGTACAATAGGGGATCCTTTGGCCACAATCTCGCCTGATGGTAAGCTGAGATGTGGCCTAAGATGGAGCGCGCTTCCCTGGAATGTACCTGTTCTCTTGAAGACCTCCAAATTGCACACAATTTATAATCTAAATAAAATGTTGAACTATTATTATAGCAATATACAGTACTCCAAAATTAATAATGCGCATGCAGATCTTCGCTAATTATCGTATTTCCAGAAATACCCGAATCATCCCGAATCATTGAATCGTAAGTGCCCTAAACAATGCACTTGCATCTTGCACCTTGTTCGAAAGAAATAGGAGTCAATTCAGAGTCATACATAATCGAAAACAATTCGCGCGGTAGGTGACGGTAGCCTGTCAGTCAAAAAATTCAAAAATCCGTCAGTCGTCTTTATATATTGGTGGTGACCGCACGTATTATCTCTGTATGGAATTATATAGAGCTGCTGTTACACACCCTTCTTAGTTTTGTTTCAAAGTTGAATTTTCCGATAAAATGATTATTTACACAGGTAGCAGATAGCAGTGGGGAAAGTGAAAATTAATAAGAGCATAATGAAAGTTCTGATCATTCTACGATATCAGAAATAGAGATAATGCCTGATTCTGTAAATCCTTTGGACTGAGATTTTAATGATTAGATTTCTACAATTTAAATGTAAACCAGTGTTTGAAAATAATTTTTTTAAAATATATAAACTTTGTCTTATTTTAACCTTCCATACATCCACCATTACGCCAGCTTCAGTAAGACACTTTAATTAATAGTTCTAAGTATAGAATTTTCCAAGTAAATCAATACAACAAATATATATTCGCAATCGTGTGGCTTATCCTCGGTATTAACTTACATTGAATTATCGAAACAAATTTCGTTACTTATCTCTTTTACCATAAAATCACAATAAAACTCATAATTCTAATAAACTATGCATGAAGAAAATACATTTAACTACTCTATATAGACTAGAGTAGATAATTTTTGAAACAAAAAAAAATCGCAGTCGGATGAAACCCATTAGAAAAGGAGGGGAATATGATGAAAATAAAAGGAAAAATAAATTACGGTCAATCCGAGTTCGGGAAGTGGGAGGGGGGAGCTTTTAAGAGAAAAAAATGGTTTCTCTCGATTTCCGACAAAACTACAAGTCCTACGTAAAAACGTTCAATGGCAAAGTTGTAGGTAATAAAAAGATCTACAACTTTTGTATTAACAATTTTTTCACATAACATCAAAATTTAGGTGAAAAATTCAAAAAACCATGTTTTTCGTTTTTAATTTTTATCTACTTCAAAATTTATTTTTTTTCTACGAAATTTGGTGGAAACTTACTTTATTATGTCCCAAATACACTGTAATTTTTTTGATTGAAAATATTTATTTTTGCGCCTTATTTTGAATTAATACCAAAAAAACAACCTAATTTTCAATTGAAAAGTCACCCCTCAAAATATCAGCTTTTTTCAAAAACTTGGGGAGCCTTTTGTTCATTGAAATCTCTACTTTCATATTGTGTAAAAAAAAATAAACATTACCTTAGTAAATGTTCTCAGGAAATGCATACAAACAGTGTGATAATGAGCTTTTACTAAATCAGGCACACTTCTCGAACTCTATATCTTCTCTTGTATCGGCTTTTCGGTTATATTTCAAAAGAAAAAAAATAATCTGTTCTAAGTATAATATTTTACAGCATATTCAAAAGCAAAATGATGTCGATAAAAACATTTCAGGTAGTTCGAGAAGTGTGCCTGATTTAGTAAAAGCGATATGTGAAAAAATTGTTAATATAAAAGTTGTAGATCTTTTTATTACCTACAACTTTGCCATTGAACGTTTTTCCGTAGGACTTGTAGTTTTGTCGGAAATCGAGAGAAACCATTTTTTTCTCTTAAAAGCTCCCCCCTCCCACTTCCCGAACTCGGATTGACCGTAATTTATTTTTCCTTTTATTTTCATCATATTCCCCTCCTTTTCTAATGGGTTTCATCCGACTGCGATTTTTTTTAATCTTTTTATTATTTTTAAAGGCTTCTACCCCAGTCTAATATACATAT
Organism: Colias nastes; assembly: GCA_907164665.1. NCBI lineage: Eukaryota > Metazoa > Arthropoda > Insecta > Lepidoptera > Pieridae > Colias > Colias nastes. The sequence goes on along the minus strand of CAJQZM010039231.1, from coordinate 91,498 downwards.
CGTCTTCGGAGGCTCGGGGAATATGACAGTTGCCGAACAGTGACGAATTTTTCTATGCGCATTATCAGTTTGGGAGTACTGTACTCGTATAGAAGCAATAAATTATTATTATGAGATAATCACTACATAGTATAAAACTAAGTCGCTTTCTCTGTCCCTTTATCCCTATATCCCTATGTATGCTAAAATCTTTAAAACTACACATCGGATTTTGATGCGGTTTTTTTTAATAGGTAGAGTAATTCTCGAAGAAGGTTTTATTTTACAATTGTAGGTATGTCGGTTGCTGTTTAAAAATTATTCGGCGAAAACATAGTCAAACAATTGTTATGAAAATTATTTAAAAAAATTGAGTTTAGAGAAAAATTAGTCGGGCTTTTCAAATATTTATGAATAATTTTTAGTGCAACAAAATTTTAAATTATAAAATATTGCACCGGTGAAAATATACACAATATAGAAAACACAGCTCTACTTTGCAAAATAAACATAATTTCAAAATTAGAAATGACTACATTTATTGAGTTTTGAGAAAGTCAGTTTTTTTGTCCAGTCTGTCCCAATTAAATTTTATTACAGATACACGTAGCAATCGGGGAAGGAGTAACAGTGCGGCGCGTGCGCATATCATTCAGAGCGACGCACGCATTACCGCATAACTACTATACTGTCAGGGAAATGACGCTGGCCGCGAGGTGTCTCTGCCACGGACATGCTAGTCATTGCAATGTTAACGATAAGGTTTGTGGAATTATAATAGTAATTATTAAGCGCATATGGTTCAGACTTCAGAGCAACGTACGCATTACCGTATAACTACTACATTGTCAGAGAACTGACGCTGGCCGCGAGGTGCATCTGCCACGGACATGCTAGTCATTGCAATGTTAACGATAAGGTTGATGGAATTATAGAGCAATATTATTAAGCGCATATCATTCAGAGCAACATGCTACCACATAACTTCTATACTGGCAGGGAACTGATGACTATGATACAAAATTTATCAAATTAAGCAACTTTTCCAATAAGTTTTGTTAAACAGGACTCGTTTATATTTTTTAAATACTAGAATGTACAACTGTAGAGCAGCATCATTGTTACAAAACTGTTGTTGAAAGCTAATTGGTGGGGAAATATCCCTACCTATCAACGCAACGTAATGTAATTAAGCTGGTCAAATCACACCACCAATCCTTTCTTCCTCAATCCTACATCCTTCCATATTACATTTAAAATGCCATTCCCCATTCCAGGGAGCAAAATGCGACTGTCTCCATGGCACTTGCGGAGGGCACTGCCAGCGCTGCTGCTCCGGCTCCAAGTGGCAGCCGCACCGGCCCTGCGCCCCCTCTGGGGACTGCTCCTGCGGGGAGCGGGGGGAGTGCGCGTTCGATGATACCGGAGATGTGCTGTGTGTTAATTGTACTGTGAGTTGTTTTAAGAAACTGTCAAAGACACACATATAGTATTAAGTATACAGCTTGCCTATATCGTATGCGATATGGATACGTTCAAAAAAAGAGTGTGCACATCTCTCAAAGGCCGGTACAAATCGTAATATTCATTAGCGTTGCAATTGCTTTATACAAGTGCTCTCATGTAATTAGTCCAAGTTTTAAATGAGAATATAGGATTTAAACCTAAATTATAATGTATTAAAAGGAAACTGATTTTGAAATTAAATCAATAGCTTTATCGTACAAAGTATCATCAAGGCTGTAATTCTACAAAGTTCCGATGTTTGCATACCCATAGCATACGTCATTCAATTATTATTTTATATTAACTATTAATACCTTACTATTCCAAAAAATCTCAAATCTAAAGGCAGTGACTAACTTTCTGAACTTTACTGGTGTCTGTTATCATATTTTTATGACTCAACCTTTTCGCTCGCTATCAATGACAATATCATTCATCTATCATTAAAACTAGACGATTCATAGTCTGATATCTTTTCGACAATATTTAGATTTGCAATTTAATCCTTGAACATGAGCTTTTCCACCGACTCCAAAAACAGAGGAGGTTAAGAACCTGTATTTTTGTTTGGTTTGTTACCTCAGAACTTTCGACCAGACTAGCTACTATTAAGTATTCTGTGAACTGGGTGAACTGATTTAAATTTTCTTTTTTTCGAAATTTGGTGCCTTCCGGTATAATATGACCAAATAAAATTTATCCAGTTCTGATTATGTGAAGGCGGTTTAGTTGTTGTTAAAAAATAACTATAACGTAAGTTTTTACTGTGGATTTCAGGATAATCGCGCAGGACCACTCTGTGATCGATGCTTGGTCGGCTTTTATAACGCGCTCCCTGACGGACCTTGCGTGCCCTGCGACTGCGATCCTGAAGGTTCTGATGGTAAGAAATATTCAAAACCAAATTAAAAAAAAGACGGGTTGCACTCCGGGAGTGCCGGCAGAAGTGAAAACGCGCGTAGTAGAGAGGGGATAGCTGTCTACTCTCCATCCGTCTTACGCTTTTTCGATCAGGTCACGTGTCCTGACGCGAGTTTAAGATTTTATACCCATTACAGAAAAAGTGCTCAACGCCGCTAAAGAAGTTTTCACTTAAAAAAAAAAAATTGGTTGTCTGTAAAGTCGGTTTACTGACGATAGTTGAACGTGACAACGTCTTAAGGCCGATTGTGCTTCTTTGTCGCTCGTTTCGCGCTCTCGCTTGCACTTCAAGCCTTACGGAACGCCTCAGAGCGAGGTAACGCCGCATGAGTCATGTTTTTTCGTGCGTGCAGCTGGCTCTATCGAATTATAAGACGTTGTCACGTCAAAATGCATGTACTATACTACTATAGCTTCGTAATATCAATATCACAGTATTCAAAAGTCAGAACTATATTACTATCATTTTCTGTAAAAAAAATCAAGGTAGGTACAGGTTGACAACTTTTTAAAAATTCTCGGTCTAGCAGTATGCAAAATGCGGATTACATGTTGTTTTACAATAATTGTTTCAGGATCATGTAACTGGGACAAAAAGCAGCAGCGTGTTCTATGCACCTGTCACGCTGGTTTCTCAGGTCCGAAGTGCGAATCTTGCGAAGACATCAACGCCGTGTTCCCAAACTGTGTGGTAGATGACACCACGCCATCGTGCAAGTGCGACCCCAGGGGCATTGTGGATCCTAGTAGAGTTTGTGAAGACGTTTGTGAATGTAAGGTGAGTAAATTTAAAAGTAAAAAGAAAAATAAAGCTTGATCTCGTTGAATTTGGTTAAGAAACAATTCTATAAATGCCCACATGTTGCTTACTTTTTTTTAAATAATTTAAAATTGAAACAGCTGAATACATCCGAGTGTTTGCTTTCCACCACAATATAAAGTGAAAATCAAACTCACTCTCAAAGTCTAATGTCATAAGCCCATAATCATAACTATAAAAATACTTTTGTATGGTTATGCTTTCTACACTTGGTTTGAAACTGTTCTGAAATTTAAATTTATTTCAATCTTGTGTGAAATATTTTTTCAGGCAAACGTAATAGGCGAACGTTGTGACGAATGTGCTTCAGGATATTTCGGTCTAAGCGCAGATTTAACAGATGGATGCTTGCCATGTTATTGTTCCCATCTCGCTGAGACGTGTCGCGTGAACCATAGAGCACATTTGCACCCTGACGTGAGTATTCTTTAACCCCCAGACTTAAGAACATTGATATTATTGCTAATATCATGAGATCATTAAGGAAAGGTATGACAGAATATATTATATCGAAAATATTAAGAACTAAACAGATCACACGATGAATATTGTAGACAGTAATAAGTTATTATTTTGGTATTAAACGTGGTATGTTCAGAAATTCTAATATAGCATCGATGGTTACAAATTATAACACAACAATAGAAATAAAGCAGAATTCGTCTTCTTGACATAAGCGAGGTTCCTTTCCATTATTTTTAAAGTGACTGAATATAAAAGCAATAACTGAATACTTTTGTTTCTGGAGGAAAGGTGGTGTTGCCTTTGGGAGAGGCGTGGCTCATCAGTGACGCAGCGCTCAACGAGACCCTGGAGCCTTCAGTGGATGAGCAGGGAAAGCCTTATCTGATTACTTATGAGGTTTGTATGTGGACATAGATTTAAGAATGGCTCTAAACACATGCTTTGGTGAATTTTGTACATAGTGCTTAATTATCTAAATCTATGATGATAGTACTACTACTTTTAATAGGATTTCGAAACCAATTCCTGAAAAATAATTATTTGTATATTTTTAAAAACTATGTAAGTACTATATTTTTTACAAATAAATGTTATAATTTATAGTTATTTATTTAACTCATTATAATATGCTTGATGATATCATCATATTGGTTGTATTTTTTGACTGCTGAGTTTTTTCTTCAACAGATAGGTCTTTATCGCAATGAGTCACACGTTAATCGCAATAATGAGAGACCATATTGAAGTAGTTTGTTTAGATTGTAATAAAGAATGATTCATTGTTTTATGACAAATCATAAGCATAAGCTTATTAGATAAATTGTTGTAAAAGATATTTGATTTTATAATTTTCTTAGACTGCGATAAACTGCTCTTATTACAATGAGTCAAATAAATCTTTTTCTAGGTAGAAGGATGGGAATCATTTTACTGGTTGACAAACTCGTTCAGTGGGGAACAGCTAGAGGCTTATGGGAGCGAAGTCAAAACGAGCATGTACTGGAGCGTGGCGCGAGGAGACACTGGTGGTAGCCCCACTGTAGGACCTGATGTCATTCTGGTGGCAAATGGTAAGATCATCTATGTATTTAAATAAAAGGTGAAAAATAGAGCTGCAACAATAATTTATCATTTGAGAAAGCAACCAGAAACATCGCGAGGTACCAACATTTTTGATTAATGTTTATTCCAGGTTTTATTTCATTGTAATATTATTAATCATCTTCTAATAAAGAGCTTTTCTAATATTTAGTTTCGATACTTATTGTCGCCTTTTCAGATGGCAGAAAACTGACGTACATAAACAGCAGTCACGAGTTCCCCGGTCAGTTGGAACTGAGTGTGGTCCTGGTGGAAGGCAACTGGTACTTGGAGAATGAACTAGCAACCAGGACACAGTTATTGGATGTTCTGAGTGACCTGCGGGCGGTTATGATTCGAGCTCATTATCATAATGATCAGGATGAGGTAGGAAGATGTTTTATGACGTGAGGTATATCCAAGAATATGCTAACAGCTAACTGCACAGATTGTAGGAATGTTTGTATAATCTTGTGTAGGTATAACTTATCTGTCAAAATATGGTTTTGATACATTTTTTGGTGTTCCTGTTCTATATATTATGACCAAAATTCGGCTGTCCCAGGTGAAAAAAAAAAAATCATTCGGAAGAAAGTTCTTAACTGCTCTATCAGCAATCGAAATGTCTTGTACAACCTTATATACTTAATTGTCTTAAATATTTCAACACAGGTTCGGTTAGAAGGCGTAGAGATCCTCAGCGGGCACACAGCAACAGAAATATGCGCGTGCCCTAACGGCTACGAAGGTTCCCAATGTGCGCAATGTGCGTGGACGCACGTGCGCATCCGCCGCGCGCCCACTGCGCTGCCGGCGTTCGAGTGTGTGCCGTGCGCGTGCAATATGCACGCTGGGTGCGCTAGCGGTGAGCGGCTGCATGTTAATATGATACGAGAGTTAGATGTGGTGGTGGTGTAGAAAATTTAAAGGGAAATCGTTTGAGTTTTTCATAGTAAGGTGGCATTTTAAATGTGATGTTTGTAGAATATTTTGTGGAAAATGAGGTATAGTAAAAAAGTACCAACTCTAATTTATTCTTCTTATTTTGACGTAATATTGGCTCGGGATCAGTTTATGTAGAGTCAGCTTACTACCAGATTTTCTTTTTGAAATTTTACTTTGCATTATCCATAAAACGGAATGCCAGAAAAAAGTTTAAAAAATAATTTTAGTATCATTACTTTTTAAATTTGCTTTTTAGTTGACGGTCCGTGTGGAGAATGTCAACACAACACAACTGGGCCGCACTGCGAGCGCTGTCTTCCGGGTCATTATGGGAACCCAGTGACGGTATGTAATCACATAATTAAATAGATGTGTTCTCTTGTACTTTGAGTGATTTTTCAAAGGTGCTCTTATACAGGGTGTCCTAAAAAGTAGTGATGAACGGAAGCTGGGAGGTAGAGGACCTAGAGGGCTATCCGAATCACCCCCATGTATGTTATGCGATTTTTCGTATTTTCGGAGTTATGACGTTTTTTTCAATTTTTCATCTATCGCTGAGTACGATGAGATTTTTATTTTTGGTGAAGTGAATTATTGCGCTAGATGCTTGATTTTTTCTGCCACAATTTGGACGAAATAACCCGGAAATTCATAGTAGCAAAAGAAACCATTAAAAATGATAAAAAAGCATTCAGACATTTAAAAGACAACTTTTAACGGTGATGTCGCACTTGCACTGAGCAACAGTGGGGTCATTTTTAAAATTTCTGGTAATTAAACACCTATTTATTGGTTTTAATTTGTTTTTATTAATCATCATGTTAATTCAATTTTTGCACTTACCACATTTAGATTTCAATTTTTCGATTGAAGCCTTCTGAATAATAAAATGAAATTTTCAGGATAGTTACCTGATAGATAGAGCAAGTTTTTAAAAGCCAAACGGAAAACTTTTTTTATGTGATTTTATTTTTTTACGGGCCCTTGAAGTGGTGAACATACTGGGTAATTTTATCTTTCTTGGCATTTAATTCTTTTTTTTTTATTCCATTCAAAGATCTAACGATAGTAAATGTTACCATACTGAATTGGCCTATCTTTCAGCTTTAAGCAAACAAATAAAAATCAAGCATCTAGCGCAATAATTGACGTCACCATGAGTGAAAATATCATCGTACTCGGCGATAGGTGAAAAATTGAAAAAAAAACGTCATAACTCCGAAAATACGAAAAATCGCATAACATACATGGGGGTGAATCGGATAGCCCTCTAGGTCCTCTACCTTTGCTACCTCTAGCTTCCGTTCATCACTACTTATTAGGACACCCTGTATATTCTATGTTATCGGGAATGTTAATTCTATTAATTAAGATTATAATTGTTAAGTAGTACTTAGTTTTAATTTTAATGATGTTGATGTTTGATAGATGAGATTTGTTTTTGTTAATTTATAAAAGAACACTGTCGAATTAGGTTAGAATCCTGTAATGATAGTAAGTTCTATGTGATGTAAATAAATAAATAAATAAAAAATTTCATTCAGAAATGAAAGTTAAATTAAACGATAAAAATATACTCTAAAATATCTTACGCTCTCTTAATTGAATTTTTTGCTAGTGGTTTTTAACTTGAGCTGTATAAATAGAAGAATTTCTTTCTACAGGGTGGCTGTAAGCCCTGCGCCTGCCCACTATACGAGGCTAGTAACAACTTCAGTCCGAACTGTGCCCTTGCCGGTGCTGAGGGGGATGACTTCGTTTGTACACAGTGCCCGGATGGGTACACTGGAGATCATTGTGAAACGTAAGTTTAATATCTGACGGATTTTGTTTTGTTAAAATTTTATAAACCATCTCGTCTTCATATCACGCTATTGAAAATAGAATTGTTTTTTTGACGTGACAACGTCTTATAATTCGATAGCCGGCTGCACGCACGAAAAAACATGACTCATGCGGCGTTACCTCGCTCTGAGGCGTTCCGTGTAAGGCTTGAAGTGCAAGCGAGAGCGCGGAACGAGCGACAAAGAAGCACAATAGGCCGTTGTCACGTTCAACTATCGTCAGTAAACCGACTTTACAGACAACCAATTTTTTTATAATGTACTTTTCCCTTTCCTTGATTTCTTGTTTCGAAATTCGACTCTATCATGCTACCAACTCTCTCCCATGTCTAATTCTTCAAGAGGACTACTTCAACCGTATTAGTTTTTATTATTATTAGCACCTTAAAAGTATAAATTAATACAATTAATTACATTTTAATGTTATTTATATATTATATTTATCAGATTTTGAAAACCGGAGGCGGGACGATCATACATCATTTACTAATTTTTCGTTACTTTGTCTTTAGCTGCGACTCCGGCTACTGGGGGTCTCCCACGACCCCAGGCGGGTCGTGCGTGCCCTGCGCGTGCGGCGGGGGGCCGTGCAATGTGGAAACCGGCGCGTGCCTCGTGTGCCCGCCGCACACGGAGGGCGAAACCTGCGATCAGTGTCAGGTATTTATTTCTGTATTCATTATCAAGCGTAAGTCAGTTTAATGAGAATTCATTTGTAGTGTTGTGTGGCGGAAATATTTTAAAGTCTGTTTAAATTGTGTCTCTATGCAATAAGTTCTTGTGAAGCTGTCTACCTATTTCTTTATTATATCCTAACTTTAACAATAGTAATGATGATGATGATCATCCTAACTTTAATATTCTGTTAATTATATCGGTTATCAAGTATTTTCAATCCTTACAAAATCTTACAACATAAAATTTCTCCACCAAATAAAGTTTTTACAGTTCAGTTATTTAAATAAGTCCAGTTGTATGTTTAACAATTACGTATCCACCACAGGAGGGCTACTACTCCTTGGTTGAGGGGGGCGCGTGCTTGCCGTGCGAGTGCGGGCGCGGTGCGCTCTCGAGCGCTTGTGATGTGCGCACCGGAGCATGCGCCTGCGCACCAAACTGGACGGGCCGAGCGTGTGACAGCTGCTCTAGTGGATATGGGGGTAATTTATAAGATGATTTTTATGTAGAGGATTTTTTAATGTAGTTTTTAGTTTAAAAATAAATATTCTAATAAATGTTTTAGGTTTTGATTACGCGTGAGTTATGCTTTTAGGTACTAATGCATTTATAGAATATGGATGTATGTATGTTTTAAAGTTTAATATAAGATAAATGGTTTTAAGTTTTAATCGTGTTTGGTGGGGTAATAGGCCTTGAGGTCCTTGAAGTTATTAACATGAATGCGTTTATTAACAAAAAAGACCTACATAATAATTTCATTATAATCGTTCGTCGATCATCCTATGAATTGAAAGCACAATTTTTACACTCCACTTTTCTTTAATTCAGTTTTTCGTCATAATATTTACTACCCTAAACACACAGACGTGGAAGCCGGTTGCCCAGCGTGCCGGTGCGGCGTTGCTGCGCTAAGCGGCGCGTGCGACCCCGCTAGCGGTCGGTGCGCGTGCTCAGCGGGAGCGGAACCGCCCCGTTGTGATACGTGTCGGTTGGAGTACTGGGATCTGAGCGCTGATGGCTGTAGGGGTAAGTGTGTTGTGGTAAAGTTTAGCATGAGAAGCAGTTATAATGTATATTTTGTATGTAGATGATCTCTTGATGGAAATGCATTTTATAGTTTTAGACTTTGAGATAAAGCACTAAAGTTCCACTTTTATTAACTTTTAAATTGACTTTGTTGAACTGATGTGTTTTGCTATGGTATATTATATTTATGACTCGTAACAAATATTTGGAAATTCATCTGGTGTATAATTTTGTGGTAAGTGTATATGTACTTTTTCTATAATATGTAATATAGTTTTAGCTCGTGTGAACTAATCAGATTTAGATTTTAGAGAGAGAATGTGGTATATTTTTTTTTACTTATAACGCGGTCAATTAAGACAATAAAAATAGTAGTGATATTACAAAAGTTTACTGTTTTAAAACTTTATTTTCTATCGTAAAAAGATCGTACCTCAACCCCAGCTCTTCACCAATATTTGGCTCTACGATAATTTTGCTATTTAAAATGCCTATTTTGACCCAACAGCTATTAAGCTGATGTTCAAATTATTTATAATTAATTGGGAGAACAACATTTATCTAGCAAATAAAGTTTATTGTTCATGTCATATTTTTTCATATCTGTTTTCCGTAATAATAGATATTATATAAGCATGATACGTTTTCAGGCAGCTACTGCTCCAGTTGGATAAATATGAAAGTAATTATAAAACAAAACAATATAAGGAAAATATAAAACTGCACACGTTACTTCTATTCTGAAAACATCCATAAAAGATAGATACAAATGGCTTTATACGATGCGCGATTACGAAGACCACGCGCGCCGCGGCCGCGGGCGCAAACTACTTCAACAATATAAAACAAACATCAATACAACACACATTGAGCCATCACAATTGTTTAGTAATAACAAAATTGCGTGGCAGTGCGCAATTTACGTAATGTGGGGCCACCAAGGAGCCGCCTGGGGCCAGTCTAGGTTAGACCTAAGTTATTTTGCATGCTCTTGAACCTTTGGCATCCGGTTTTTGATCTATTATATCTAGCTGGCCGCTGGCTTCGTCTTGCATAGGATATAGAACTGTTTTGGGTAACTACAACAAAACATATTGTGTTATAATTAGCAGTTTTCATTATTATAGCGATGGCTTTGAAGAAGTGTTTTAATTTCGATACATCTAAGGAAAGACATTTTCAAATCTGTACCACTCTACTTACCTATTTACTCTATACATTTCTTCTTCCCGTATTCCTTCTAGATACCTACCTACGACCCGTGTTTTTTAACGAATGCAAAAAAATTAAAAATCTAACATTGACATAGGCAGCATTCATAAAATTATTTAGCACGCCCGCATACCTACCCATAAGTAAATAAAAATGTTCATCTACTCTTCTACTCACCTACTTTGAACATCGTGCTATAAAGTATTACTTTATGTTTATTTTTAATATTACTTTATGCATATTATAAATAGCAAATCATCCAACAACATAATCAAAAACATAAATAATTCCTCACCCCTTATATTATGCTCACACTTAGCACTTACACCGTAAATAACGAATACAACAATAAACTTGCCTGCTTGTGTATCAAATGCTCAAATTTATAAACCTCTGGCTTGCGTCTTTATTTGCTCTTATAAATTTATGGACCGAGCGTTGTAACAATGAACATCGTAATGCAAAATGCAGTCATTAAGATATGAAGAATGTTCTTGCAACTATGCAGGTTGGTAGGAAAAGTATTTTTTAGAATTAAAATAAATCTTATAATATCAAAAATTATTGTGCATTTTAAACTAAAATGACAAGATGACTATGACTATGACTTGACTTATGGACAAGTACCTACACTTGACACATGAGACATTATCATCATCATCATCATTGTCAGCCGCAGATGATGCAGCAGATGATGATGATGATGATGATAATTATTGAATATTATTATATATCAATTTAATACTAAAATATATTATTTTAAATTTTTTATACGTATAACTAGTCTGAATACTTATAGAGTGATTTTTTTTTGTTAAACTTGGTAATTACTGAAACGATTTTGTCATTATCGACATCGACACGCAAATCAACCCTGCAAATTATGTTAGGCGCATTAAAATTATCCACAATTTTAATTCAGGCGCTAAAAATAATATCAAAAGTGCATTATAATCAACTTATTATAATGCTATCATAAAGCGGATAAATTAGAATTAGACAGATAATATTTAATGACTTATTTCTTCAAAATTTCTCAACATCTTAATTATGGTTGCTTATTAAAATATATGAGCTAGAAAATTTTGAACGAATGTTAACCTTTAAGTCCAACGTTGCGTCCAACACTACGCTACTAATTCAGCCGATCTCTTATCGAAATCACTTCATCCGTTCACCTCTATTCATAAGTTTACTTACTATATTATCAAATCATACTTAATTCACCACAACACAACCTACAGCCAACATCAAATGTGATTACTAACAAGAATTAACTGTTAAATAGGTTTCAAGTTAGTCGCCTGCAAGTCTAGTACGCGCTACGCCCCAGGCTATTATTAGCGTTCCTAGATTTGTAACCAACTCATTAGTATCGCTCTTTGATAAATTATTTACGCAACAACCGTTATGGGACCTAATTAATAATCTGTTTGAAGTAGCGCTTGATATCGTCTTGTTTTCTAGTAGTGATATTATTTTAAGTTCTGAATTTGTTAAAGTAATAAATCTTAAGAAAGGTCTCGAAGAAGTACTCATTAACTTCTATACAAAGTTTTGTATGTCTGTTTTTTTTTTCATTTTGATAGACTAGATAATATTAATCAAAATAAAATTAACTGGTGTAATGATTCCGAAGGTAAATCACACATACGTACCTACTTACGGAATTCCCTTTTCTCCAATATTTTTAATTAAATATATATATATAAATAAATAAACATTTCAGGACAATTTTCACACACGGCACGATATGATCCCTTATTAAGCTTTCGCTTTTGATATGGAAACTAGAAGGCTGATAAACATACATATACATATAATTTTAAATAAATACTTATCTAGATAATTAACACCCAGACACAGAGCAAACATTTATGTTCATCACACAAATATTTGCCCTGGGCGGAAATCGAACCCACGACCTCTGGCTTCGAAGCCAGGGTCATTACCAACTAAGCCACCCGGTCAGTCAAATTAAAAGATGATGAAATACGTAATTAAATAATACCAAAGCGCTCCCGAAACCCCGTTAAAATTCCTTGACATGCAATTAGAAGGTATTCATAGCTAATTACGAATTACTAATTAACAATAAATTTATTAGGAACATTAGAATCGCGCTAATTACATTCTTCGTTAGAGAAACAATGCAGGGTATCTAAGTGTCTAATCGTATGGTTCCAGTTAGTAGTTTGAACTAGGTTTTCAGTAACATCTGGTTTTATTAACTAGCTATATGCCCTGGCTTCGTTTATTTATTTATTTATTAATCCTTTATTGCACTTAAAGATAACATAAACAATACAAGCAATAGCTTAAACTAAGTACAAATGGCGGTCTTATCGCTTTAGAGCGATTTCTTCCAGATAACCTATGATACAGTAGAGGAATAAATATAATAGATACATAGTGCAATAATAAATTTAATTAAAGAAATGAGTAAAAAATATAAAGTGGTGTGAGGTTTCTTCCTAATGTAATTAAAACCTATTTAGCAGTTTTTCATACGCAAAATTATTAAACACAAACCTGAAGCTGAATGACCTTCCAAACTCTAAACATTACCCTCTTTCTCGCAGTCGGTTAATAAATGTAAAACACGACTTCCTGAAGTATTGTCCTTACAAGACGAGTATTGAGTTACTGGCGTGATTACTCAAAATTGTCGAGCGGTTCACGGTCGTTGGTTGTATTATGTGCTCGGATTTCAGCAGTTTTCAAGGATATGTTTCGCGATGATATTTTATCCTTTTTGGATGAAAAAATTGGTTGTCTGTAAAGTCGGTTTACTGACGATAGTTGAACGTGACAACGGCCGATTGTGCTTCTTTGTCGCTCGTTCCGCGCTCTCGCTTGCACTTCAAGCCTTACATGGAACGCCTCAGAGCGAGGTAACGCCGCATGAGTCATGTTTTTTCGTGCGTGCAGCCGGCTCTATCGAATTATTAGACGTTGTCAGTTGTCACGTCAAAATACTTTGTAGTAGGTATCCAAACTTTACGGTAGTAATGAATTATATTTCACTTACCGCTTCTCCAGCATCGCCTGGGTTAGAAAATCATGAGCCTCCCTTTTACTTCAAGTTTTTATTTCAGTAAAGATGTATGTAATGTTAAAATCAAATGGAAAATCACTTCGGTTATGTGTGGTAATGGAGTTAAATCGTAAGAAAATAAATGTTAAAATTTGTCATTTTATAATTTTAGTTTGAGTAAATTAGGTTAATATATTTCCATGAATTATTTAAAAATATGAGATAATATGAAAAAACTTAATCATTATGATGATTACGCCAAAGATTTGGTCCCGTCTGTCGTTCTTAATCTAATTTCCTAAAGTAAAGACAGTTCCTAAGTTCCTAAAAAATATAATGTAACTACGACCAAAAGTATTTTCTAAAAATCTCAGTACTGGCTAAGCAATTTGCGATAAAACTTTAATGATAAGGCTTGTTCCGCGCACTTTTATCACGACGAAGGACAGGTGGTCCGGCCACCCACCCCTTATCAAATGTTATCAATCAGTTGAAGAGATACCGACTAATTAGTGGACAAACAGACATGCCTTAGAATCGTGACGTAAATGTGAGAAATAAAACGTTACGACGGAATTAAATCGCGATTTTTTCGGTGTTTCATTTTCCCATGACATTAGATATCCCACAGAATTAATAGCACGACTAGTTAATAAGAAATATTATTATTATACAATTAATTATATTGTTTTTTCATAATAAAAGTCCTAAATATGTATGTATAATTTGTACCTACCAAAAGATCTAAAATAATGGAGTTGATGCTGAAAAATTAACTAACGTTAGTACATGAACTGCATTAAGGCGATAGCAGTCAACTACAATTAGTTAAGCAATTATAATTATTATTACAATAAACGTTTTAAAAAATGGTCCATGATTCAACAGATGATAACATTATTTGAGTCAACTTACTTGACCCTAAATGTAATTGAAGCGAAAAGTGTCAGATTCAAACCAAACAACTTAATAAAGCTCAATTTAAAAGCTCTTTGTATTAATAATAATAATTGAACACGCGATACACTCTGTGTAATTTAATTTGGTGATAAAGATACGATATTTTCAAATAAATATAAACCATCTTCTTATAATATTATGTAAGGTATATTGATCAATATTTTGGTTCAAAATTATTGAATCATTAGAAATTTGTAACATTCACGAACTAGGTACATTCCCAATTTTTGGTAAAAAAAAGATATTTAAAAGTACTTGCACAAGGTCACTTAGCTTGACTAAGTACCTACATTAATTAAAAGTTCGCAATAATAATTTTAATTCATTTTGGTATAATCGTATTTACCTTCCTGCAAATTTAAATATATTTTCAAAAGACAAAGTTATTTTAAATCGCATCAAAAATGGTTTTATAAACGACGACTACAAAAAGTAACTTTTGAAGTTGTTTAATTGATTAAAATGCATATAAGGTGCCTACACTTATACATCGTAAGTGATACAGAGTGTTCCTTTATTACAAAATGTGTTCCCATTCAACAAATACATGACGACTCCATTCATTTAACTGTACGCGCATACACACATACGTCCCCACATGCACACGTGATTCCGCTGCATTATCAGCGAAGGAATTTGCAAGCGGCCGCTCCAATTAGTGTAACTGTTGTCCCTACATAATATAAACGAGTTTGACACTTAATAAAATCGTCAATTGGGTCGGTTAAAAAGTTTAACCTGGGACTGGTAGTTGGAACAAGCGTGGTAAGTGGTGATCCAGTCATGAGCAGACTGGCGGAGGGAGCGCACGTGCCGCTCGTTCTATTTTTCCTTACGAGATCGCGGCGATTTAGTTAACACTAATATACAGGCTGCTTTAATTACTCCATTTATAATAAACTTAAGTGGTAAAAAATTGGTAAACATAAATGTTCAACCGTAACCCGGATCGGATAAAAACAGTGATGTGCATATCTTGACATGATGTCGAGTGGATAGTGTGAGTGATGTGCCCCTAAAATGCGGTGGTTATTTCTTTTGGCTGCGTTGGTTGTGGTGGTGGAGGGGGCTGGGCCTCGTCGGTGTGCTGGCAGGTTGGCCAGGGAGAGATTAAAAGCAGCAGAGAAGATAAGAGATAAGAGGTTCTATATGTTGTGCTGCGCGGCCTCGTGCGCGCCGCAGAGACGGCCGCGACCGACCCTTACCACGCGGAAGTATCAGCCCTTCCATAAAACTTGGTACGGGTTGAAGCATGGTACGTTTAGAGCTAATTTTATTAGTAGTATGTCACAAATATTTTTAAGACAGAAATAAAAATAGGCTGTTTCCTAGAGCCAACAATTAAAAGTGTCAGTTTATAAGATAATGCATAGATACATTCAAGGAAATTCTCAACTCATTGGAAATAACATTCACGACTGCATTACTATGTCAAGTGTCATTGAAGAATAGAATATATTGCTATCGAGCGTATCACTCGAAACATCTCTATATTGACGACTCTATATGTTTATGTATCAATCTAGGCTAGTCTAGGTAGAAATAAATATGATATAGAGTGATATGGTAGATGAGTCTTGATAAACAAACATATTATTATTTTACAATCGATTTCAGGAAAGAAAAATAAGTACTAACATCGAACTCTACATCAGTCAAAATAGCATAATAAAGTAAAAAATAACAATTTATGTTATCATTATGACATGTGAGGATTTAAATAATGAAGTATATTTTAATCTTACGAGATTTTGGAATTGTGTACTTTTACAACTAAAAACAAAATTTTCCAAAACTTTTAAAGGAGTTATAAAAAATGTTCGTTGAATCGTGTAAAAACAATTAAAATATACCTTCATAACACCATTAGACTGAATAGCCTTGTCATTTACTTGGATAGATTTTTTACAACATTAAAAGCTGTAATTTAGTCGAGCATTCCGAATTGAACGCAACAAAAACAATAGCGTGGGAAATTTAACTCAAATTTTACAACTTATTGGTGTTAACTATTAAGGTTTATTGGTTTTTGTTTCGTTTGTTATATTATCAAAACTACAAGAGCAAAAAATGAGTAAAAATAATTAATTAGATATTATTAAAGAATCAGTTCTTTTTAAAAGTCAATAAAATAATATTTCTAGCAAATTTTGGTTTGGTTTACAATTCTCAGACTTATGCATACATTAAAAATAATTTATTTTATAAGATAGGTACGTTATGGCTAAAAACGATTGCAAACAAAACTAAAGGCTTAGAAATTAAATCTGTTGTTTCCGTATCCCTCAAAAAACTAATGCACAAAATGCGAACTGATGCGAAACGAATTTTATACCAGTTTTAACTTAATACGCCCCCAACTTCAAAAGTATCGATTTATGTTTGATTAATCCCAAAGAAAGACATTGTATTTCGCTAGTATAAAACTAAAATCCACGTTGTCCTTATAAGTTTAAAATTATAGTTATCAAAGCACAGAGTAATGAGTGCTTTCAGATTAGTCAGTATGTCTTCATAACTAGTTGCAGATGTATCATTACCTACATTGGTATCTTGATTACTGTATTACTCTGTAATTCAAGCCAATCTAACATTTATTTTATTAAAAACATGTGACTTTGTATCGATTCTATCCTTGGACATTTATTTGAATGCTGTGAAGGAATGTCGACGGGAAAAATATTTGGATCCGCTCATTGAATAGAAAATGCAAGCAAAAAATACTAGAATCAGGTTATAATCAAAATTCGATCTTCCTCTACAAGCTTTTCATCTGTATTCTGTTACACATATTGTTATAGAATAATACTTTTAAAACAAAATTATATTATCTGATATGTATTACAGATAGGAAAGCTCTAAAATATCTTCATGTATAAATACAAAAAACAACTATATATTCCATATCATCACGACACGTGCGAAGCAATACTCTGAATTACGTACGTAAGATGACCCACATCGTATTAGTATAGAGATATGATAATGCCAATAATTGTACTACGAGGAGCTTCCAACTTCCGGTCGTACTAAATACTTAAAACGCGATAATAATATTAAATATACTAATCCAGTCGTATTGTTTCCTCAACTCGAGGCTAGTTATTACGTGTAACTTTTTTTTTACTACGACATAGTGAATTTAACTTTTTTTTTTAACTACGACAAAGTTTCGACCATTTTCTATAGATATTGGCTGAAATAATATAAGTACATTGTAAAACATGTATTTTTCTGATTGACTGAAAATCGTATAATAATATTATTAATATTATAAAACTGACTCTTCATTTTATCATAAAAACAATTTTAAAGCGTTTAAAAACATACATAACCATTTACAAAGCAGCAATATTAAATTTTATCGCAAAATAATATGTTTTTACCAAAAGGCAAAAGCGGAACAATCTAAATGAATGAAACTTCTAAAACAACGTAAACTCGTATTTTTATGAGCTTATCGCTCGAAAAACGATTTTTATGTTAATATTTTGGTACATTCATGCACGGAATCCTTTATGATAAAATTTTTATTACAGGCGCAATTTGTTTGCCTTATTGAGTACACAAACTACTTAAAACTCTGTAGAGTTTCGATTTTCATATACTTTTAAAATCACTTCTTATACAATAATACAGTTTTACTAAATTTCCGCTTCAAGAGAACCCATCCATTATGAAAAACTTATATTGACCTTACATTCAATTTCATTCAGTCAACTTTTTTCGTATGTCGGTTACATCGGCTGAAATTACAACCAACACCCATAATAATTATTTTAATACAATACGGTAAAATGAGAGTAATATAAGAATATTAGAAAAAAAAATGTAATGTCTTCAAAGAAAACTTCAAAGTTTTTCATAATGTGGCATAAATAACCGCGACTGTACCCACATTACAGGAACGATTTTTTACGCGAATCAAAAAGCAAATTATGTTCCAGAATCCATATCGACCTTTACATATTCGAGCCGTGATTTAGGGTTGTCACATTCGCGCTCTTGTTACCTTTAAGTTTAAACCGACGTTTTATCACTCTTTTATTTAATAAGTTGGCTTCTTTTATTAAGTGAATTTGAATTTGATGAAAAATGTTTTCTATATTTTGGCAATGGTACCAGTATAAAATCGTAAGTATAGAATAAAATAAGGCTAGTTTTAGATTCAGACTGATGCCTTCAAAGCATCAATAGGTAGTTCAAGGCAAGTATGAGCCCCTTTTTGTCCTAATTTCAGTAGGTTTTTCAAATCGTTAGTCGGAATTATTACTGGCACAATATCTATCTCTTTCAAAGAAGCTTGTTCTTTTCTTGTATCTTTAGGCAACCCTATATAAGATCTTGCTATCTGTCCACCGGTCGTTGACCCCAAGAATTTGTGCCGCTGCCAAAATCATTCATACTGGCTTGATAATTCAGACGAGGTTATTAGAACGGGGTTTAGATAAGCTGTGACCTCATCCATTGAATAGGCGGGTCGTGCATTTTATTATAAACTAGCTGAAACCCGCGACTTAGTCTATGTCGTATACGAGATTGCAGAAAGCAGCGCCATATCTTTTTTTCATGATATGTAAATATACTAGCGACCCGCCCCGGCTTCGCACGGGTGCAATGCTGATACTAAATACACTACAGAAAAACTGTGAACGTTGTATATAAAAACATAGCGGCCCGCTCCGGCTTCGCACGGGTATAAAATATATAGCCGGGCGGCCGGCCGGTACCGCCGCAAACGCTACGTCCCGCAATTTTTAAATCTGTAATATCTTCGAAAATATTCACTTAAACCATACGGTGTAAAGGGCCATATAGATCTATATTAAATGAACAATGTATTCAAGGTATTTAATTGGTTAAGGATTAATGCTGTATTGGTTAAAATCGCTTCGAAAATTAGCCATTATTTGTTGTAAAAAGTAAATGACAAAAAAAAGTTATTGTGGGTTATCCATAAGAGATAGACATATACCACCGCGGACTTTTCTGTAGACCTTTTCAATGTGTATAATACTCAGTACATTATTTTGATAAAACTCGTAGGGTTCAGCCTGCGTTTGCAA
>CAJQZM010039231.1:22243-51956 GCA_907164665.1 Colias nastes | reverse complement strand
CTAAAATAACCGATCCAAAAATGGAACACTGGGATGATATGGGTTAACCTTTAGGTCCAACGTTGCCTCCAACGCTATTACGCTACCAATTCAGCCGATCTCTTATCGAAATCACTTCATCCGAAGTACAAGCGAAGTACATACACACCTCCATTC
This sequence comes from Colias nastes, assembly GCA_907164665.1. Taxonomy (NCBI): domain Eukaryota; kingdom Metazoa; phylum Arthropoda; class Insecta; order Lepidoptera; family Pieridae; genus Colias; species Colias nastes. Next base: position 51,800 of record CAJQZM010039231.1, on the reverse strand, counting down.
ATAAGTTTACTATATTATCAAATCATACTTAATTTACCATAAGACAACCTACAGCCAACATCAAATCATACTAACAAGAATTAACTGTTAAATAGGTTTCAAGTCAGTCGCCTGCAAGTCTAGTACGCGCTACGCCCCAGGCTATTATTAGCGTTCCTAGATTTACAACCAACTCATTAGTATCGCTCTTTGATAAATTATTTACGCAACAACCGTTATGGGACCTAATTAATAATCTGTTTGAAGTAGCGCTTGATATCGTCTTGTTTTCTAGTACTATTATTTTAAGTTCAGGATTTGTTATAGTCTGTGGTTATAGTAATTAATATAATGAAAGGTCTCGAAGAAGTACTCATCAAAGTTTTGTATGACTGTTTTTTCATTTTTATAGATAAATTTATACAATTTATATAAAACTAGCTGTTGCCCGCAGCTTCGCTTGCGTGGAAAAGATAAATTTTCATGGTATAATTTTTCATCCCCTATTTTACCCCTTTAGGGGATGAATTTTCTAAAATCCTTTCTTAGGGGACGCCTACGTTATGACATCTACCTGCATGCCAAATTTCAGCCCGATACGTCCAGTGGTTTGGGCTGTGCGTTGATAGATCACTATATCAGTCACCTTTGAGTTTTATATATATAGACTAGCTTACCGCCCACTTTGTCTAAAACCTAATAAATTATATACTAAAACTTTCATCTTGTATCACTCTATCTATTAAAAAAACCGCATCAAAATCCGTTGCGTAGTTTTAAAGATTTAAGCATACAAAGGGACATAGAGACAGAGAAAGCGACTTTGTTTTATACTATGTAGTGATAAACTGGTGTAAGGATTCCGGAGGTAACTCACACGTACGTACCTACTTACGGAATTCCCTTTTTCTCATATATTTTAAATTAAATAAATATATAAATATTTCAGGACCATTTTCGCACACGGCACGATCTGATCCCATACTAAGCTTAGGCTTGTGTTATGGAAACCAGACGGCTGATAATCATACATATATAATTTTAAATAAATACTTATATACTTAGATAATTAACACCCAGACACTGAGAACACATCTATGTTCATCACACAAATATTTGCCCTGGGCGGGAATCGAACCCACGACCTCTGGGTTGGAAGACAGGGTCACTACCAACCAAGCCAACCGGTCAGTCAAATTAAAATATTATATGAAGTACGTAATTGAGTACCAAAGCGCTCCCGAAACCCAGTTAAAATTCCTTGACATGCAATTAGAAGGTATCCATAGCTAATTACGAATTACTAATTAACAATAAATTTGTTAGGAACATTAGAATCGCTAATTACATTCTTCGTTAGAGAAACAATGCATCTAAGTGTCTAATCGTATGGTTCCAGTTAGTAGTTTGAACTAGGTTTGCACTAACTTCTGGCTTTATTGACTAGCTTTAGGCCCTGGCTTCGTTTGATAAGTGAGACAAAAATATCCAGTGGTATGAGATATCGAACTAACTGAATCGATATTATTATAATAGGTTCTTGACTATTCAGACAATCAAAAATATGTATTGTGTAAGTAGTTTTTACTTCGCGTAAAACCATGAATCAGAAACCTGAAACTCATGACCTTCAAAACTCTTCGTACTCGAATAACATTACCCTGTTTCCCCCAGTCGGTTAATAAATGTAAAACACGACTTCCTGAAGTATTATACTTACTAGACGAGTATTGAGTTACTGGCGTGATTACTCAAAATTGTCGAGCGGTTCACGGTCGTTGCTTGTATTATGTGCTCGGATTTCAGCAGTTTTCAAGGATATGTTTTGCGATGATATTTTATCCTTTTTGGAAAAAATACTTTGTAGTAGGTACCCAAATGTTATGGCAGTGATGAAATATATTTCACTAGCCGCTTCTCCCAGCTTTACCTAGGTAATAAAAAAAATGTAGAGCCTTACCTCAAGTTTTTATTTTTTCATGTTTTTATTTCAGTAAAGATGTATGTAATGTTAAAATCAAATGGAAAATCACTTCGGTTATGTGTGGTAATGAAGTTAAATCGTAAGAAAATAAATATTAAAATTTGTCATTTCCGCGCTAACTTCCTTCCGGTACTGAATTAGGTTAATATATTTCAATACATTATTTTAAAATTATGAGATAATATAAAAAAAACTTAATTATTATGATGATTACGCCAAAGATTTGGTCCCGTCTGTCGTTCTTAATATAATTACACAGTAAAGACAGTTCCTAAAAAACATAATGTAACTACGACCAAAAGTATTTTCTGAAAATCTCAGTACTGGCTAAGCAATTTGCGATAAAACTTTAATGATAAGGTTTGTTCCGCGCACTTTTATCACGACGAAGGACAGGTGGTCCGGCCACCCACCCCTTATCAAATGTTATCAATCAGTTGAGGAGATACCGACTAATTAGTGGACAAACAGACATGCCTTAGAATCGTGACGTAAATGAGAGCAATAAAACGTTACAACGGAATTAAATCGCGATTTTTTCGTCGTTTCATTTTTGTATGATTTTAGACATCCCATGGAATGAATAGCACAACTAGTTAATAAGAAATATTATTATTATACAATTAATTATATTGTTTTTTCATAATATAAGTCCTAAATAATTATGTATGTATAATTTATACCTACCAAAAAATCTAAAATAATGGATTTGATGCTGAAAAATTAACTAACGTTAGTACATGAACTACATTAAGGCGATATCAGTCAACTGCAATTAATTAAGCAATTATAATTATTATTACAATAAATGTTTTAAAAAATGGTCCATGATTCAACAGATGATAACATTATTTGAGTCAACTTACTTGACCCTAAATTTAATTGAAGCGAAAAATAACAGATTCAAACCAAACAACTTAATAAAGCTCAATTTAAACGCTCTTTGTATTAAGGGCCGATTTTTCAATGCCCAGATAAACAGCTAGATAGACTTTATTCTTCAGTTAACAAAATATTCAATTTTTCAATAGACGAATAGGATTCAGCAGTTTTCAAGGATATCTATCTAATAACTACGTTATTTGAGGAATAAATCTATTTGCCGCTCCAACGGCCAGATAGCGCGCTATTCGACGAATAGGCGTTTGATTTGACAACTGACGCGTCAAATTTGGGATATTTTCGTATGTAATAACATAGAGCATAGAATTATTAACAATTAAGCCTCTTTCTATATAATTATTATCAATTAAAATCATATTGAAATTGATGTTTTTGGTAGTATTGATGACCATGCCATTGAAAATTTGCCGAACGCTGCCTTTATGTCGTTTCCATCGTAAAATATATAAATTTAAACACAAATTTAATCAAAACTCTTTACTCGAATCAAAACAACAATCAACAATCATAGAACACAAGACAAACTTAAAATGCACTCCTGACGTGAGTCATAATGACGGTTGTTGACAACTTGCAAGAGTTGACTCTTTCCCGCTCACCTGACTAATTTAATATGTTTGTTTCGCCACTCCGAGAGCAGAGCTGCCAATATGGAAATATTTGGTCAGATAGTTATTCATGGAATAATTAATCACGATTGAAAAATAGGCGAGCCGTTATGAGTTAGATAAACAATTGAATAAATCTATTCGAGAGGTAGTTATTAGACTGTTTATCTCGGGATTGAAAAATCGGCCCTAATAATAATAAATTAAACACGCGATATACTCTGTGTCATTTAATTTGGTGATAAAGGTATGATATTTTATAAATACCAACCATCTTCATATATGTTGGTATATTGATCAATATTTTGGTTCAAAATTATTGAATCGTTAGAAATTTGTAACATGCACGAATTACATTGCCATTTTTGGTAAAAAAAGGATATTTAAAAGCTCTTGCAAAAGCTCACTTAGCTTGTATAAGTACATTAATAAAAAGTTCGCAGTTATAATTTTAATTAATTTTGGTATAAACAAGATGTCAATTTTTTTCTTAGAAAATCCTTCCAAGTATTCTAGAGATATTTTCAAAAGACAAAATAATTTTAAATCGCATTAGAAATAACTTTATAAACGACGACTATAAAAAGTAACAAACATACAAAAGAACTTTTGAAGTTGGTTAATTAAAATTTATATAAGGTGCCTACACTTAATACATCGTAAGTGATACAGAGTGTTCCTTTATTACAAAATGTGTTCTCATTCAACAAATACATGACGACTCCATTCATTTAACTGTACGCGCATACACACATAGTCCCCACATGCACACGTGATTCGCTGCATTATCAGCGAAGGAATTTGCAAGCGGCCGCTCCAATTAGGGCCTCGTTCACCATCTCCAAGTAAAGCGTTGATTAGTTACTTCTTAATTAACGTTAATCAGCAAGTAAAGGTTACGAGTATCTTTTGTCAATTTCACAAACGAAAAATAAGCTCCGAGTAACAACTTACTGGTTAAATGAGTAACGGAACAAATCGTACGTCACATTCGTTCAATATTACGTCAATGTCACTCGACAAACGTCATTGCACTATTGCAGCTGTCATTTATGCATTGTTAATTTGTTAATTGTTGTGGATTGTCTGTAGGGTTGGAATACGCGTGTGATTTTAATTTGTTAAATTATTATATTAAGTAGGTTTGTAGTAGGCTTGTTTTTGTTGGAACTGCTTGATTTCTAAAATAAAGATTTTTTATAAGTTAGGTAACTACTACACCTACTTTAAACAACAGGTAACACATTTATGTAGCTACTTTGAATATTATAGGAGGGAGGGATTAATATGATTTGATAGGTTATCTATAAGTAAAATCACTTCAATAATTAAAAAATACCACTCACCTTTGCGATGTAGGCATTATTTTATGTTTTATAAAGTTATGCACTTGGTTAACTGCATATTTCGATAGACGAAATCTAGCGAAAAAATCAGTTTCATCGAGGTCCGTAAAATAATCAACACGGAATTTAAATACACGAATCCTTGCTATTCGTTGTGTCGAACAATATTCTAATTCATCCAACTGATGATCAATTAAATCAAATAAATCCATTTTTATTCGTTTATTTAAAAAAAATCGTTGGTGATATGCAAGAAATGACAACAGACAATACTTAACCGTCGAGTAAAACACGCTAATTGGCAGAAGACGTGGCAAGTAAGTTACGGGTCAGTTAATCTTATGATTAGTGCTACTCGGACGTCGTGAAACTCGCACTTGAAGTTACGGGTCACTTTAACTGGCGATTAGCCTACTCGACACTTTACTTGAGGGTGGTGAAACAGGCCCTTAGTGTAACTGTTGTCCCTACATAATATTTAAACGAGTTTGACACTTAATAAAATCGTCAATTGGGTCGGTTAAAAAGTTTAACCTGGGACTGGTAGTTGGTACAAGCGTGGTAAGTGGTGATCCAGTCATGAGCAGACTGGCGGAGGGAGCGCACGTGCCGCTCGTTCTATTTTTTCTCACGAGATCGCGGCGTTTTAGTTAACACTAATATACAGGGTGTTTTAATTACTCTATTTAATAGTACACTAAATTTAAAAATCGGTAAAACAATAAATGTTCAACCATAACCCGGGTCGGATAAAAATAGTGATGTGCATATCTTGACATGATGTCGAGTGGATAGTGTGAGTGATGTGCCCCTAAAATGCGGTGGTTATTTCTTTTGGCTGCGTTGGTTGTGGTGGTGGAGGGGGCTGGGCCTCGGCGGTGCGCTGGGAGGTTGGCCAGGGAAAGATTGAAGGCAGCAGAGAAGATAAGAGATAAGAGATTCTATATGTTGTGCTGTGCGGCCTCATGCGCGCCTCAGAGGCGGCCGCGACCAACCCTGACCACGCGGAAGTATCAGCCCTTCCATAAAACTTGGTACGGGTTGAAGCATGGTATGTTTAGAGCAAATTTTATTAGTAGTATGTCACAAATATTTTTAAGACAGAAATAAAAATAGGCTGTTTCCTAGAGCCAACAATTAAACAAAAGTATCGGTTTATAAGATAATGTATACATTTAAGGAAATTCTCAACTCATTAGAAATAACATTCACGACTACATTACTATGTCAAGTGTCATTGATGAATAGAATATATTGCTATCGAGCGTATCACTCGAAACATCTCTATATTGACGACTCTACATGATTATGTATCAATCTAGTCTAGTCTAGGTAGAAATTAATATCATGATATAGAGTGATATGGTAGATGAGTCTTGATAAACAAACATATTATTATTTTACAATCGATTTCAGGAAAGAAAAATAAGTACTAACATCGAACTCTACATCAGTCAAAATAGCATAATAAAGTAAAAAATAACAATTTATGTTATCATTATGACATGTGAGGATTTAAATAATGAAATTATATTAATTGTCTTATGAGATTTTGGAATTTAGGGGTAAAGTCACTAGTAGTTGACCATGTACCTGTAGTTGACCGCTAATGCACATAAACCGTTATAATAAGAATTCGCGGCAATTTTAAAAACTCATTCGTTAATAAGTAGTTAGTGCTGCTATCTGGTCAAATAGGCGCGAAAATTGCGCATCCATATCTGTCAAATATAGTAAATGGTTGTCAGTTGTTTGTTGAGTGACGGACCATAAAATCAATAAATTCGTTTTTTGTAATAATATTCGTAGAGATTGAAAAAGTTTGAAGCTGAATACTAGGAACTTTGTCACCTTGTTGACGGTAAGTGTTTTTCGTTTTTTATTCGTTTATGGTTTATTTAAATGACAGGGTAATTAAAATTTAAAGATTTGTTGACAAAATTGAGATGTGGGGGTGGTCCAATACTGATTCCGTTTGACTGTGATTTTCTAGTAATTGACCATGGTGGTCCATTACCGAATTACCGTTTGACTATGATTTTCTAGTAATTGACCATGGTGGTCAACTTTTGATTATATTCTGTATCTTTTAAATATACTGCATATAATAATTAATTAAAATAAACTATTTTATTTACTTTAACAATAGATTGATTTTCTTTAGTAGTTGACTAACTTTATGGTACGAATTTATGGCTATGGTCTATTACTAAAACCAATTTTTATCTTGTAGATGCCTGGGAAAAGGGGCGCATTCCTAAATTATACTGAAGCTGCAATGCTTGCAGCAGTTAACGATGTTCGTCTTCATAAAACACCAATACGAACGGCTGCAAAAAAGTTCGGTGTACCAAGAATAACGCTTACAAATAAAGTAAAAGGGAAGTCACCGATGGAACGAAAAATGGGTCCGACATCCATCCTTACACCAGAAGAGGAGCATAAAATATGCGACTGGGTGCAAAAAATGGCAAAAAATGGCATAAAGATGTGCTCGACTATCCCTGGGATGCAGTAGTTGCTCATATAGAGGCTCCCAAGAAGACCAGTTCTACGAGAAATGTATATGATGTTCCAGAGATACATTCCTTGATATGATAAATTTGGCAAAAAGTTTGACGTTTACGCTTTGTGTTTGACAGTGTCCTTTTGTTTTATAACCATCTGTCGGATCTTTTAGAACCTTGTTTTTATTTAAATTATAGGCTTAAAAAGGCCTAATTATTATTATATTTCAAATAAAACGTTATCTTTTCATCTTATTGCTTCTTATTTAACAATTAACCCAATTAAAATTGTAGCATCTGAGTGGTCACCTACTGATGCAAAATATGGTCATCTTCTAGTTTTTAGATGGTCAACTACTAAATTTCTAATATAAGAACATTTTTAATTTTTTTTAAGTTTATTCCACCATTGTACGTGGTGAAATGCTTGTTCATATGTTAAAACACATTTCACAGGGTTTCCAAAAAAATAAACTTACTGAATTCATATGATAATTAAAGTCAAACATTTAAAAAGAATATTCTGTCTCCTTAAGTGGTCATCTACTGATGCTTTTACCTTACTTTTATAACTAAAAACAAAATTTTCCAAAACTTTTAAAGGAGTTATAAAAAATGTTCGTTAAATCGTGTAAAAACAATTAAAATATACCTCACAACACCATTAGACTGAATAGCCTTGTCATTTACTTGGATAGATTTTTTACAACATTAAAAGCTGTAATTTAGTCGAGCATTCCGAATTGAACGCAACAAAAACAATAGCGTGGGAAATTTATCTCAAATTTTATAACTTATTGGTGTTAACTATTGGATTTTGTATCGTGATTAAACTTAATGGTTGAATTTTAGAAATTGTTAGCTCTAAAATAATCATTGGCCTATTTAATCTATGCGACAAGAACAGAACAGACGTTTTAATAAAAAATAACAATAATAAGGTATTATTAAATAATCAGTTCGTGCTTTTCATTTCCAAATTAATAAATATAGTTTTATCTGTGTAAGTTCACAAAATCAAACTTTTTTTATTGTATACGATTGCAATCAAAACTTAAACCTTACAAATGTTTTCTAATTGTTTGCATATCCCTCAGAAAACTAATACACAAAGTCCGAATTTGTTACAAGTTTTATTTTGAAACGCCTCTAAAAGCTAAATTGTAGATAACGATTAATGGTTATTGATTGGTAAATCCCAAAGAGAGTCATAGCATTTCGCTAGTACCTATAAAACTAAAATCCACGTTGTCCTTATAATTTTAAAATTATAGTTATCAAAGCACAGAGTAATGAGTGCTTTCAGATTAGTCAGTATGTCTTCATAACTAGTTGCAGATGTATCATTACCTACATTTGTATCTAGATAACTGTATTACTCTGTAATTCAAGCCAATCTAACATTTATTTTATTAAAAACATTTTACTTTGTATCGATTCTATCCTTGGACATTTATTTGAATGCTGTGAAGGAATGTTGACGGGAAAAATAATTTGATCCGCTCATTGAATAGAATATGAAATGCCACCTTAGAAAGAAATACTAGAATCAGGTTATAATCAAAATTCGAGCTTTCTCTACAAGCTTTTCACCTGTATTCTGTTACGCATATTGTTATATACTTTAAAATACTTTTAAAACAAAATTATATTATCTGATATTTATTACAGATAGGAATGCTCTAAAATATCTTCATGTAAATACAAAAACAACTATATATTCTACTAGCTTCCGCCCACGACTTTGTACGTGCATCCTCGTTTTTCCCCGTTCCCGCAAGAATTTCGGGAAATCCTTTCTTAGCGGATGCCTACGTCCTAACATCTACCTGTATGCCAAATTTCAGCCCGATACGTCCAGTGGTTTGGGCTGTGCGTTGATAGATCACTATATCAGTTACCTTTGAGTTTTATATATATAGATAGATAGATATCATCACGACACGTGCGAAGCAATACTCTGAATTACGTACGTAAGATGACCCACATCGTATTAGTATAGAGATATGATAATGCCAATAATTGTACTACACAGAGCTTCCGACTTCCGTTCGTACCAAATAAAACGCGATAATAATATTAAATATACTAATCCAGTCGTATTGTTCCTTCAACTCGAGGCTAGTTATTAAGTTTTAACTTTTTTGAATAAAAATTTTCTATTATCGTCGCGTCATGGCAATACCGACACGTGATGGAGTAAGGTAACGATTTTAGTATCTTTGAATCTTGCCAAAAAAGTTTCACTTCTGAAACGTGTGCGCGCACATACGCTCTTTTTTTACTACGACAAAGTTTCGGAAATTAACTATTGACATTGGCTGAAATAATAAAGAACTCTGTTGTGTACATTTGTTTTCTTATTGACTGTGAAAAACTTGTCAAATTATTAATATTATAAAACTGACTCTACATTTTATAATAAAAACAATTTTAAAGCATTTAAAAATATACATTAAGATTTACAAAACAACAATAAATTTTATCGCAAAATAATATTTTTTTACCAAAAGCGGAACAATCTAAATGAATGAAACTTCTAAAACAACGTAAACTCGTATTTTTATGAGCTTATCGCACGAAAAACGATTTTTATGTTAATTTTTTGGTACATTCATGCATGAAATCTTTTATAATAAAAATTTTATTAAGGCGCAATTTGTTTGCCTTATTGAGTATACAAACTACATTAAATATTTGTGTGTAGAGTTTTGATTTTATTATACATTTATAATCAGTTATAGGTACTACGTTTTAATAAATTTAAAATACATATTTTATTAAAAGTGCGTAAGTAGAAATCATCCATTATTTAAAACAACTTACATTGAATCTTATAAATTTCCTATCAGTCTTTCGATTTTCCTATATATCAGCGAAGATTATAAGCAACACCCAAAATAATTTATAAATAGGTATACGATACAAATAATACAAAATAATATTGTATATTCTACGCGAATATACATTATTATATATTCATTTATTTAAAGAGGAAACTGAAAGTAATATAAGAATATTAGAAAAAAATGTAATATCTTCAAAGAAAACTTCAAAGTTTTTCATAATTTGCCATAAATAAGCGCGACTGTACCCGCATTACAGGAACGATTTTTTACGCGAATCAAAAAGCAAATTATGTTCCAGAATCCATATCGACCTTTACATATTCGAGCCGTGATTTAGGGTTGTCACGTACGCGCTCTTGTTAACTTTAAGTTTAAACCGACGTTTTATCACTCTTTTATGTAAAAAGTTGGCTTCTTTTATTAAGTGAATTTGATGAAAAATGTTTTCTAAATTTTGGCAATGGTACCAGTATAAAATCGTATAGAATAAAATAAGGCTAGTTTTAGATTCAGACTGATGCCTTCAAAGCATCAATAGGTAGTTCAAGGCAAGTGTGATCCACTTTTTGTCCTAATTTCAGTAGGTTTTTCAAATCGTTAGTCGGAATTATTACTGGAACAATATACACTATATAACTCTTTCAAATAAGCTTGTTCTTTTCTTGTATCTTAAGGCAGCCCTATATAAGATCTTGCTATCTGTCCACCGGTCGTTGACCCCAAGAATTTGTGCCGCTGACAAAATCATTCATACTGGCTTGATAATTCAGACGAGGTTATTAGAACGGGGTTTAGATAAGCTGTGACCTCATCCATTGAATAGGCGGGTCGTGTATTTTATTATAAACTAGCTGAAACCCGCGACTTAGACTTACTTATCGTATACGAGATTGAAGAAAGCAGCGCCGTATCTTTTTTTCATGATATTATGTAAATATATGTACCTGTCTTAAAAACTACTGACCAGAATAAACACCAGCTTAAGTTCATATAACAAAATATTGATGTATAATAAACAATCATTTGACTATTAGAAAGGATGTCGGTAAATAATATCATTTTGAATTATATACCTATGTTAGAAATTTATACTGTCTAATATCTTACACGTAAAAATGTGTTCAGTCCCCGATAGTTATACAGACTACCTACCGAAATAATACGTATAGGAATAATACGCATAATCTTAAGTTTAAATCTTAACAAATCCTGGGTTAAAAGTGTTCAATAATTTAATTACTCGAATAAAGATACATTAACATCAATCACGTACCATTCGTTTATGACAGACCTCAAATCGTTACCAAGAAACTAAACAATTAATTACAATACGAATAAAAAATAATAAAAATATCATTCACATTCGGCTCGCGAAACTATTTTTTACTACACGAGTACAAAAACTAGTTTGGTTGTATTTGGTATGAATCAAATATATTTTTGGAGATAACAACATTTCTTGACTTCCTTATACGTTTTGTACCTACTGACGCGAGTGTCGAAATTGATGAACAGCTTAAACACAATAATTAATTGCTTTTTAAAAGCACACATATTCTAGGTGATGAAATCATTACATTGTTTTTGATTGGTATCCGGATTATGTAGGCCTATTTCTTAATTTAGCAATTAGAGTATAGTAATCTAATGTAAGAGCCCAGTTATATTTGCTTTCGTATCTTTATATTTGATAACCAAAAACATGATAGTAAAATATATACATAGCTAAAAAATATAAAACAATAAAGAAACCATTATAACTGCTCATAAGAGCGCGGCACATCTAGAAGTAGGTACATATTTAACAGGCTTAATTATTTTAAGTCATTTTTTTTACCTATCGTGACTTTCTAAGCATCTAAATAATTAAATTAAATTATTAGATACATTTCAAAGTTCACTATGTCAGCCAGTTACATACATGCTTCCAAATAATATCACAAACATCGCTTATATTATACTTAATCTCCTTTCCTCTTCAATACTCAGCTATCTTAAGTTAGTATCTAGTAACTTACGCAAATAGCAAAGGTTAAGCTTTTAGCCTAATAATTGAAAGTGAACTAAACACAGCCTCTCGCCTTTAAACATAAATCAATGTAGTTCCCACGGTAAATCCTCTTATGTATTAATTGCACATAAAAAAGTTACCACGAATATTAACTTAACGTTCTATGATTTAGATTTTACAAAAGGTGTGATCGTGTCTGATGAAGAGAAAATGTAGAATCGTTTTGTAAATTCGATATTTATCCAACATATTGTTTACGGAAATACGTAGGGTTGCCACCTTAATGAAATTTTCATAATTTTATTACTTTTCTTAGCACTATTTAATATTTCTATATCTATAAATTCTTTAATAAGTAGTTCTTTAATAGTAGGTTATGAACAGAATCATAAAAACAACATATTAATATCGTTATAGGTGTTCAAAGCGTCACTGGTAGGTGAAGGTAACATTATCTATAGCTGACAAATAAAACAGGCTTAAGTGCACGTGCACATATTAATAAAAATGCAAAACAACATCACAGAGAATTATTACAGCACTGATACTATTACCTTAAATTGAGTGCAAAAAGTAGAACAAAATATGGGCAGCCCTATAATTCACTCGTAGCAAAACCGGTGCGACCAGCCGCTGGCCGAGCCGAGTAAACGATTCAACGGCACTATTTATCGATACAGCACATCACTAGTGATGCATTGTTTCGAACATATTGGTGTGTCGATAACTATGATCACTGATCTTATTGTATACTTGTGGTGTGATGATTATAAGGCATAATTAATTATCTATTTCATCCGTTTAAATAAGGACATCGCATAAGAAATGTAGTACTAAATAAATTGCAAAAGTAAAAAGTGGGAAAATTAAAACAAAAAAGTATGCTTTCGTGAAATGTATACCTAATAAATAGAAACATGCGGCTGTCTCTTTTTTTTTCCTTTAGGAAAAACAAGGATGGAACGTAAATCGCTCCCGCTCCAAATAAGATAATTATTAAACATCATTAAAATACAGTTAATTTCACAAAACACACGCAATTACTCAAGAGTAGTTTTTAATGTAATTAATAAGTATTTTAATGAAAATACGCATTTTCCTTACTTTCATAATTACAGTCGGTAGATCAAAAGCGATAAGTGTCCCTATGACACAATATAAACACGTTGAGATCTAGTCATTTTTCTACGTGTGGTTCTTTATAACATCGTATATTGATAATGTCAAATAATAGCGAATAAGTACAATTTTTGTTGCGTCCATCTGTTCGTTTGGAGTAATTTCCTGGATTATAACCTCGCATATTATAGCATTATGATATATTCTGAATAAATGGCATCTTCTTTAATTAACATCAAGAGAACACTAATTAATTTATTATCTTTCACAATTTTACTCTATAAGTAGATATCGATCCACTCTAAGATCAAAGTCATGGAACGCAAGCTTTACCCAGCCCACGCTTTTGATAAATTTTATTACTTGTTCATGATGTCATAACTCAATTACAATGTTGATATAATTGTTGTGTGATAACCGTAATTATACAGTACATCTTTATAGCTAAATTTAATGTTGAAGTTGTTAGATTAAAACATTAATTCTGTCCTTAAATTTTATACTGCTTTCAGATATTTCATTTATAAGAACAACTGTATTAAAATTAAGAGTTCTGTGCTCTTCTCAGCAGAGGCTGCGTTTCGAAGCGGTGGTCCCTAATAACTTTATAATAATATGGCGATTTCAAAGAGTATTAAAAAAAGCCTAGTTGTACATTCGATGATTCATTTTGAGTTTCTCAACCACAAAAAAACAGTTATTTTTCCAGTTAGACTATTTCAAAGACTTTAAAAGCCTTCAAAAATGGTACATCTTTTCCAAATAATTCGTGAATTCCTCACAAAGCCAGCATTGATCCCAGTGGGCCGACGACCTCACGTCGGGAGGTCCTGTACCATTTTTTCTCGCTTATCCATCGGATCGCTCCTTTGTTGTGTGATTACTTTAAAATCACCGTGACCCCATCTGACCTCGAGTAGGGCTGCGATGCAAAAGTGATTACACAACGGGCATTGGCAGTGTTCTTAAAGTTTTTTAATAATTTCTTTGTCATGAAGTAAAAAATGTACTTAACTTAAAACATTTGTCGCGTAACATACTATGCTTTTCGTGAAAAAACTCACAAGATTTTTATTACTTATTCGTATTAGCACAGTAGACCTAAATATATGTTTAAAAGTAATTTATAAACCTAAGAGCAGCATGCATGAGCATGAGCAGCATGTATTTAAAATCAAGAAGCATCATTACCTAGTGATTTCTTATGTTTTGTTTACAATAGAATTCTTTTCAAATTACAACTACTAAAAAAAAATACCGGCCGAATTGATAACCTCCTCCTTTTTTTTGAAGTCGGTTTATAACACAAATTTTTAATAAAAAATATTCATCGTGTGACAGCCCTAGCCAGGTCACGGTTGAGCGGGACATATGAATGAGTCCTTTACGCGCACTTATTGAATTATCGCAAGAACAACATGCCTTTATTCGCCATCCTGCGTCTATGTGCAAACTGCAACAGTGCTATCTTTGTATGTTTGTTTACTTGTAACACGGGAATGGATACTGAAGCCTGAAAAAGCTAGTGGAATGTAGTGGGAAAACGGATTACTGCTCAAATGTGGGAATACGTATAATTCTACTATTAAGTTTGAAGCAACTTTCTATAGATCGCTGTAAAAATATGTAACATTATAGAATTTTCTTTCAGAAACAATAGAAAATAAGTGGAAGTAATTTATCACTTATTACACATATTTTACGTAGTGTAGGTTTCCAGATGGCTTAATATAAGTAGTAGTAGTATAAGTAGTAGTATAGTAGAACTATTTGGGCCTTGGACATGGTGGTTGCTATCGAGAAAACAAACGTTTTCCTTAACCTGATTTGATACAAGATGATGGTTTGGATATTAAATTAAAAATGAAAATATTACATTCTTTCCACACGCATATCAACTTTCGAACAATTAAATTAACCGCTAAACCAGCATTGCTCGTAAACATACATAAACGTCATTAATAAATCTCCATTAACAAAAGCATCACGTAAATCTCAAGTTAAACCATTTCAATTAACCCTTAAGTGCATAGTTTATCAAAATTGATAATACAACTTTCCCTGGTCGAAGCTTCCGAACGAATAACATTTATTTAAAAACAACGTTTCTGAACGTGTCTGAATCAGTCATATTTTATGTGACATTGAGAAAAAAAAAGAACTTGCGTGTGATTGGTTAAAAATTTGACATTTGTCAGAGCAGTTCGAAAAAATTGTGAAGCAACGTTTTGTAATACTTCATCTGTAAAAATCTTTACGAAATATTGTGTTATTTCCCTGTGAAAAATCTGTTTTGGGCAGGTAAGGATCTATATTTTGCAATAATTTCATTATTTTTGTGGGAATGTTGGACGGTGGCTTTTATTTTCGAGTTTAAACTTGTTATCAAAAATGATAATTTATGCAGTGGCGGTATATTTTTTTCTTTATGTGCACGTTATTACTTGGATCTTATTTATGCGAATTATTTTGCTTTTGGTTGGGTTTTGCATGGCTTGTTATGCTTTTAGGTTAAAAGTAGCTGTCATGAATGAGGACCGCATCGCGCACCTTTTATGGCAATTGGAAAACGGTGAGATATCAGAGGATGAAGCTGACTTAGACGAAGATGGGTTGGATTACAACGATAATGTTGGGGAGTTACAAGCGGATCTTGAAGATGAGGGACAAGAAGAAGAAGGACAAGGAGAAGGAGAAGAAGAGGACGTAGCAGCTCCCGATCCTCCGCTGATATCTGATGATTTGGAGACAAATCAGCTACATTCCGTAAACTACAGCAATTCACGGAATTTGTTATGGAAAAAGAAGAATATGGTATTGGCTGATCAGGCTTTCAGATTTTTAGGCAGTACAGATTTTTCTCAAAATATTCAGGATCTCTCTACACCATATCAGTTTTTCTCGTATTTTTTTGATCAGTGTTTACTAGAGAAAATCGTTACAGAATCCAACAAATATGCTATACAAAAGAATCCCAACTTCACCGATCCGATATCTGTACTGGAACTGCGTAAATATATCGGTATCTTGATTTATACTTCGGTATATCACTATCCTAGTATAAGGTCATATTGGGCTGCCAACGTACGATTTAATCCAATAGCAGAAACTCTTACTGTAAACAGATTTGAAAAAATTCGCCAAATATTACATTTTAACGATAATGATGACCATTTACCTCCCGAAGACCCTAAACATGATCGATTACATAAGATACGACCTATTGTGGACTACCTGAATCAACGTTTTATTACAGTGCCTTTTGATCATCGCCTATCGCTTGACGAGCAGATGTGTTCCACAAAAATTTCTCATTTCATGAAACAGTACCTACCGAATAAGCCTCACAAATGGGGCTTCAAGTTATATGTACTTTGTTGCCTCATGGGGTATGCTTATTCATTCGAAATTTACTCAGGGACACAAGACCACAAAAGGTTGCCTAATGAACCAGACCTAGGAGCAGTTTCGAATACGGTGGTGCGTTTGCTTCGACCTGTACCTAGGAAAGTAAACCATATCGTTTACTTCGATAATTTTTATACTAACTTGTCTCTTTTTCACTACCTGTATACGGAAGGGATATATTGCTTGGGTACGGTTCAGAGGAATAGATTGGGCAAAACTTGTAAGCTGCCTGAGAAGAAAGATGTGCTCAAGGCGTCAGTACCAAGGGGTTCCTATGAAGAGAATGTTACTACTTTTGAAGGCGTTGAATTTGCAGCTACTAGCTGGAAAGATAATAAGCAGGTGCTGTTGTTATCTACGTATGTTGGTGCTGAGCCTGTGGGATCTATCAATCGTTATGATAAAAAACAAAAAAAGAGTGTTTCTATATCTTGCCCCAAGGCTATATCCGAGTACAATGCTCACATGGGGGGCGTTGATACTATGGATAGCTATTTAGGGAGATACCGAATACGAATGAAATCCAAGAAGTGGACTAATCGTTTGTTTCATCATATGTTGGATATGACAGTCATAAACAGTTGGATTTTGTACAAAAAAGTCTCGATGAAAAACGGAGTAAACCCCAAAAATATTAAAAACCTAGCCAGTTTCCGTACAGAATTAGCTGAAACATTATGTAAATATGGGGCTGTAAACGAAAATAAAAGGGGGCGCCCTAGTTTGCAAAAAAATGAGAGCACAACCCAAAAAAGACCAAAACTTGGCGCGCAAGTATTACCTCCGGAGGACGTTCGTAAAGACGGAGTTGGCCATGATAAAACATATGGGAAAAGAAATCAGTGCAAGCACCAAAATTGCAAGAAACTGACGTCAGTTATGTGTACAAAGTGTAAAATATCACTCTGTGATAACAGGAAAAACAACTGTTTTCAAGTATTTCATCAATAATTTCCGTATTACATTTTTATCTACTTACTGCATAGTTTATCAAAATTGATAATAAATTTCTTTTATAAATAAAACTTTTTAAATATAATTGTGATTTTTTTAAATATTTTTCCCGTATTAAATAGATCTTTCCACACTACATATATTTTTTTTAAATTAAAATAAAAAATCATGCACCTAAGGGTTAAGTTAATTCGTAATGAAACGAAACGAGAGACGGCTAACCTAGATTGCCTTGACTCGCAGGTCACGGTTAAACGTCTTAATAGCCAATAATTTAACAAAGCGCTTGTAAATCTTTAAATTATGGCTTTTTTGCGATATTACCATAGCATTCATTGTTATTAGTCTTCGCTGTAGGTAAATTGAAAACATGCAAACGATTTATAATAGCAAGCAAGCTTTTGCATTTAATAATGGGCTTGATGATTTTGGGATGCTTAAAAGAAATTGATTTTGAGTTAAATACACTGATTAAGTAGTACTTGGAATGTTACGGATGAAAAGCTTGTTTCTTTTTCACGCAAAAATATCAACTGATATGATTGGATTCACATATACTGCAAATATAATGCACTTATATGCACATATAAAATTGTTAACTGGTAAAAGCGTAGAGCTTTGAACAATTGACAAATTTTAGCATAGACACAAAAGGATCTCGAACAAGGCTACGTTTCCAGTTAAATAAAACTAAGCTAGGTAAAAATATAAAGTATGGAGACTATTTGGTAAGATCTGGTAATTTAAAAGGTAAGGTTGGAAAGCATGTCACAAAGGTTAGAAGAATACCATAGAGCCATTTAAGCCATAGACCAGGGCACTGTATTGTGTTAAATTTGAACAATACTCACACATACATGGCCTTTGTCGGTCGTGTCACAGGGCCTTTGTCTCAACTTTCACTCACACTAATGATTGCGTGTAATATTGATAGGGTTGCTAGCTGCTAGTTTTTGAGTTTAGTTGTTGATAATTAATTTGTGTCGTTTTATTTCACGTTTATTAGAGAAATAAAGTTATATTCCGTGTTGTAGAGTACATTATAATTAAGTGATCTTATTTATCAAATAACACACATTCACATGAATGTTAATATTACTACGGCTTATTGATGATGTTGTTTCTAACTTGCTACATTTATTCAGTGACCATAATAATATTGCAATGAGCTTATTTGTAAAGCATGCAATTTATATACGTTGTATTACTAGCTAAAATTTAAATACCTGTTATTTTGTACAAATATCTATAACTAGCTGTTCCACGCGGTTTTACCCGCATTGCTCAGCTCCTATCGGTCTTAGCGTGATGATCGAGCCTTCCTCGATAAATGGGCTATCTAAGTATCTAACACCGAAATAATTTTTCAAATCGGACCAGTAGTTCCTGAGATAAGCGTGTTCAAACAAACAAATATACAAACTCTTCAGTTTTATAATTTTAGTATTGATTAATTTAACATTACATTAGAATCATAATCACGGTAAAAAATAGGAAAACATCAAGAATTTGCATATTGGAATATTAAATTTTTTAAGTCTCGTTTTTTCTTTTAATCCATCATCTATTTCGCCGAGGTGGTAACCCTAGTCATCTGTCAGTCTGTCCGTCAATCATTTGGGACTTGATGTATGAGTATCGGGTTTCGATCTAAGATATAGGTGAAATATTTTTGTCACTGGTGTTATATTATCATTAAATACGTGTCGAATTACGTTTTCTTTGATAACGATTGAATCAGAAATGGCTCATTATTTTCATTTTTAAAAAACGATGAGTTAGGGTTGGAATTATGTTATCTTTTTGTTTGTATTGTATTGTCTATGCGCGTACCTATAAAAATATATAATTCGACTTTAAAAGCACTTAAATGAATAAAGGGAGTTGGCAACGTGGTGAACATATTTAAGTAATTCAAATAAAAACTTTAAAACAAAAATGTTGTGTGGTTTTATGAAACCACGGTAAAAGTGAAACTTAGGCACAAAATTATCGTATTTGTACGATAATTATCGTACGGTTCGACCGTCACGCGACATGCGCTACACAGACCAAAAAGTTTGAGACGATGTAATAAAAGTTTCACTTTAATAAGTGTGTTGTTACAACCAGCCAGTTTATTAATAATAAAAACATAGGAAAAATTCATTGCTAATCAAAAGAGATCTATGCAAATTATAAGTATTAATATCTTAAAAATTGTTTAGTCAGCTTTCAAAACCGAGTTATGCAAATAAGACCTACGTATTTAATTTCCTAAAAAAATAGGATAAGGTCATGTCACTTACAATTGCCTTACATTTATACCTATCCATAATAATTAACGTTATGTAACTGATCCTTGCCGCATAGATAAAAAGCCACAATCATTATAATTACAATCTTAGACAGGAATGTGTGATGTTGCAATAACAAGTCACACACAAAGATAGGTAAAGCAAATAAAGGCTAGCTTATATCTAACTTGCGTCATCAAGGAGTGCTTATAAGAACTTAAACTGAGTTTAAACTCAAACACTTGAAGACTCTATGGTTCTTTTGATAAGATTCTGATGTGAAAAAGCGCGAAGGATGGTCAAATATTATTTTACAATAATAAAATTATAAGTGCCCAATTCATCAAATCTGTAAAGCACAAGATACATTTTTTGCTGGCATTCTTACAGTTCAGATTAATTTATACAAAAAATAAATTGTGCAAAATAAAAATAAAATAAATATTTCAGGACATTTTTCATACACGGCACGATCTGATTCCATACTAAGCTTTTCGCTTGTGTTAATTAATATCGGTCGCATTACCTTATTTCGGTATAAGTTGTAATAATGAACTACTACCGAAACTTCAATTTAAACTAAAACATATTATAATGTATAAATTTTGTTTAGACCAATATCCTCCCAAAAGCTTTTCAAAGCTTACCCATGTACCTACATTTCTACATTGTTCATTGATAATTGCGCATTCAACACAAATTTGTACCACCATCTCACGGTATCAAATACGCAGCGAGTAACGGAAACTAGCCAACTCTGCTGCATTTAAAACAACGGCAACTGTAAAACAAAGACAAAAACAAGACACGAAATGTAGAACGATTACATTCCAGTTACCGAAATTAAATAGTAATTAAGCTGTGGAATAAAATTTCTGCCAATTGTGGATAGGAATGCAGTTTCCAATGTATTGAAAACTTTTTAAATTCCCTTTGCGTAACTTTGTAACCGATATAACCCAAAAAGGGGCGTTGTCAATTAATTTCTTTTTCAGTAGGAAAATGAATACGATTTATTTTTATTTTATTGCTTCTCACTAGCTGACCCGGTATCCTAGTATCCTTCCATCCTAGAATTAGGTACTATTGCTGTGTAATTATTGAAAATTTTTAGTCATTTCGTATTAGGTACCTCTTGCATCATTTAGAAATTATTTACAAACCTTTTCTTGAAAAAACAAAACAATACAGCGATCAACTTTTAATTTGTAGAGTCGCAAAGTATTTTCCGAAAATAATAAAAAAAAAATAAACCAAAGAATTTAACAAAACAATGCATCGATTTTTTTCAAAACAGCAGTATATTCTAACTTTCTCTAGTCTTTATGACTCAAATAACGCCTTCCTTGAACACCTAACCATTAACAAGACTAGACTCTGTCATAGAGAATTTAATCTTTAAATTATTGACTCACTGGACGACATGAAATAAATTAAAAAGGTTTATAATTATTATGTCGATATAAACACTACCTAACAACATTTAAATGCAAAATATTGTATTTATAGGCCAGAAAGTTATTATATATTTCATTCAATTTATAGTGCTGTTGTATTAAATATATTATTTTAATAAAACAGCTCTATATTCATGAAGAAAGTTCAAATTCAGTGCGAATTTTTTTGCACCTATTTATTAATTCTTACAAAAAAAAAACTATTTTTCAGGTTGATGTATTATCATTTTTCGAACTAGTTACATAGCTTGCACACAGTTGATATAATTTTATGAAAGAATTCTTTCTTTACCCGCAGACAGATTTCCTGCAAAAAAATTACTTACATTACATTAATAACAACAATGCAAAATGTACATACAAAGAATGTAATAAAATATACAAAGAACGGATTTTAAATCAGTTTTAAACTAAGGTTTTAAATCTCAAATTAAACATTAGAAAATACTAAAATATACTACCTATAAAATAACAAATCGGCATTCAGAATAATCCATTACGAAGTATGAATCGTTAAGAGAAATTATCGGTTTTCATTAAATTAGCATTTAGCATACATATTTAATTAATACGACCGTCTGTCCGTTTAGCGCTTGTTCAGATTTATATATAACATTGCTGGAGGCACACCCTGCTTGAGATATGTTCACTAGTCCTTTCTCCTGGCTTTGTCCAGACTATTTGTATCGTGGTTATATTCACTTATTATTTATTAATAATCTATACTTATAATAAATCTGTAGAGAGGCCAATTCTGTACATGAAATATATTTAAAAAAAAACTATGAAGGGGTGATAAGGGATCGCTACTGATGCCAAAAATGCAATTAGTAAAATTTTTGTCTGTCTGTCTGTCTGTCTGTCTGTCTGTATATTCGTTATAGAAACAAAAACTACACGACGGATTTTAACGAAATTTGGCACAATTATTCTTCATACTCCTGGGCAGGTTATAGTATACTTTTTATTACGCTACGATCAATATGAGCAGAGCAGTGAAGGGAAATATTGGGAAAACGGGAGAAGTTACTCCATTTTTTAAGCTTCCGTCGCGTGTGCAGCCTTAATGGTTAAAGCTACATAGAAATCATGTACGACACAAATGTTCTTAAATTATTATTATTATATAAAAATAAATTCCTAGACAGCATATGTCTATCTTTTAAAATTGACTCACAATAACACGTGAAACTTCAATAGCTTAGCAATTCGGAGCTTTCTGATTATATTTGTCTACTCTTACGTTTACAACACTCTCACTCATCCCTAATTAAAAAAAGTTAACATTATTACCTATTCAATAAAAAAAGAATCATGTAAATCGGTGTAGAAACACCAAAGTTATACATGAAATACGCTATAAGTCATCGCGCGTGAATACAGAATCATGCCATAAGGATTATTTTTGTGTATCAGTTGCCGCGTTCGACGCGCTTCGCGGCGGGAGCTATAAAAAGGCGGCGGGTCCGCACCCGTTTCGCGTTGTCACGGCATCACGTGTTGGCTGAACCGATTTCGATAATTCTTTTTTTATTATATTCCTTGAAGTACGAGGATGGTTCTTATGTAGAGAAAACGTAAATATGTACCACGGGCGAAGCCGGGGCGGACCGCTAGTTTATTAATAAATATAAGTTCTGAAGATGTCCAAATAGTTTGAATACTTACTACTTTTAGCTTTTTATAAATTTAGGTATGCGTAAATAACAATCGTACCTACTTACTTTACTCGTCTAAAATGAGAATATTGTAACAGCAAGGCTAATTTTTTTTTTAGTTATTATATTACACATTCTACGTGATCTTTTTTACGGCATTACAAAAGAGCGTTACTAAACTTAATTACAATTTCAATCAAAATTACCCATCACAATAAATGGTACGAAATAATAAGGTCTATCAAAGAACTGTCAGTCTCACATCAAAAATAATAAATGTAATTATGAGAAGTAATTTGACAAAAACCAGACATTCCGACCACTATCGAAGACTTTTTTGGTATATTTATAACCAGCATTTGACTAGATAGATTAAAGTGTTTTATTTATATGTATGCGTCATTAATAGATGTTTTGGCTATATCCTTAACTCGTAAATAGTCAAGTGGATGCCTACATTTAGTAGCCATTTTTATAGATAGTCCATGTCATTTACGAAAATGCTTATGACAGGACTTCTGCACGTCTGTGAATGACTTCGCCTTAAATATAAACATTATATTACATTCATTTTATTCCACGAATTTTACGTATATAACTCTATAGGATAAATGTTAAACCTTACCCTGAATAGTTTTATTAAATACATATTATACCTATCCAACTTTTTGTCTTAGCTTTTAGCCCGTAACTTTGCGCGCATGGCATTTGATTAAAAAGCCGTCCCTGTGTTTTAATTTCAAGTGCAATCTATTTATCTATATCTCTCGGAAATATCCATATTTGATTGGTTTTAACGTAATTGTGGAACAAATATACGCCGACACATAGCTACTCTCTCTTTCGTTTATAATAAGTAAGTAGGTAGGTACTAGGATTACGTACTTAATGCATTTAGAAAATTACCTATAATCATTATAAAAATAAAATCCGAATTTAATATATTAATTACAAACAAACATTCCCCATATTATTAGCGTATTAAAAATCCCAGTTAATGACCGTTAATAACCAGCTGAGTTCTGATGATAACAATTTCCGCACACTGATTGGTCTCATTCATTCATACAGAGATCAGCATTAACCTAGCTCATTACATGTACTAAGTACTTAGTAGTTAGGGTGCTTGTACATCTGAGACTGTATAATACCTAATACTAGCAGTCGCCTGCAGCTTCGCCCGCGAGGTCAAAATTAATTTTCATGGTACTTTTATCCCCTATTTTATCCCCTTGTGGAAGAATATATCAAAATTCTTTTTAGCGGATGCGTAGGTACTTAAAGGGGCTATCTGCATGCCAAATTTCAGCCTGATCGGTTGATTAGTTTGGTCTGTGCGTTTTATAGATCAGTCAGTCAGTCACATTTGCGTAATATAAAGATATTAAAAGTTAAGATTCTGTAGTATAGACACTCGCATAGAACTACCTTAAATTGACGAAACTGCATGTTTTATCAATTCTATCAATTGACTTTACATGAAACTATCCGACATTTAATATTATTAAGCCGACATTTAAACAGTTTGCGATAAATTCGTTTATTATTATATTTCACGCAGGTGCGCTATGGCCTATTGCCAATACTTGAGTTTAATTCAGTCAGATTTTAGTTAGCAACAAGATTAGGATCTCGACCTAGTCATAAAGTTTTATAGGCAGTAATAGACATTAGGTAGATAGTAAATACAGAAGTGGGCTTTACTATTGCTATGATAATGCGTAAATATCTGTTAGCATTTGCCCTTTGTTGGTTAAGGTAAATTTGTTTTGGATTTCCGTGTAATCTATACTAACGTTATAAAGAGGTTTCTGACATTGTATGTCTGTAAGTATAATCTTCGGAAGTACTGATTCGATTATAAAAATTCTTTAACAAGCAGAAAGCTACACTATTCAGAAGTGACATTGACAAATTTAGACCAAAAAATATCCTCTACTCTAAGCTATGGGTCATATCCGTGCCACATAAAAAAATGACTGCCTACTGGAAGCTTCCACTAACCCTGTTTTAGTTTCAATAGCTACTAAACAAAACGCTCCTTTCAATCATAAGACACGCTGACAGCAAATTTGGACCAAAAATGTCCTCTACTCTAAGCCATATCCGTGCCACATAAAAAAATGACCGCATTCTGGAAGCTTCCATCCCTGCTCTAGTTTCAATAGCTATTAAACCAAACACTCCTTTCAATTACACTACACGCTGACAGTTAAAACCACGCTGATGCAGCCATACCAACAAATCAATATAGGACCAGCCTCACCCGCGGCTATCGCTACCGGCCCCGTTAATTTTCTACTCGATTTACCAGACCATCCATCACGGTGGCTGACCACTTTGCGGTTTTAAAGATTAAAAACTGGTTGGGGAAAAATAGAGGATTTGTCACTAGCTAATGTGAGGTGAGGTCATCATAATGTAGGATGTATGGACTAGTTCGCGAATTCTTTTGTTTTGGTCTTCGATAGAATATATTCTAAGAATCTAGCTTTATGCTGAGTTTGAGGACAATCAATTCAGGATATTTTGCGTAATTGTACTTGGCTATAGAACTTAAACTTTAACAAGGGGGATGTCTCTATGGTATCTTGATCAAATGCAGTACATATACATATAAATTATGGCCTAAAGTAACACATTCTTTTCTACAGGATACATGAACGAATCCACTGTATTCAGCTAGTTTCATTAATAATGATCTTCATTATTTCAATCTCGGTTTATCGACAATTAATTCTGATTACCATTTATGAAGATAGAAATATTAATACGCCATAAAACAGTTTGCATAAATGAAGTAATTATTTAAACATTGGACGCCTGGCGTTGATCGTAAAATGGCGGTGAAACTGATTACACACTTATGCAAGTTTTATTATGAAGGTAATATCATGTTATATTTCTTACACACCGAGTCCGTGGTTAAGACAATCCACCTGTTCGCTAAATGTGGGTTTATTTATCTCAAAATCATTGTCATCAGTTTTGATTCTTCGACGGTAGTAATTGTAAATTCATAAATATGATTGTAAATATTGAAAAATGCATTTACTTAGTTCTTACAAATATTATAACATGAATTTTTTTTTAAGTAGGTAGCAATCCTTGATAGTTGAAAGAGTATATCAACAATTCAAATTTTAATAGAACTTATATGCGGAATTGAAATAGGCAGGGCAATTAATTTAATCGAAACACGTAAATCTATGTGATCGCCAATAAATAACAATCAAGTATTTTCACACCAATAAACAATAAATTTCTCACTCCGATATTGAAATATAATAGATATTATCTCGGAAATCGGATTTCTTCATCTCGATTTACTGCCAAACAAACATTAGAATCAATGAGCAATATTACTTAGGCTGTTTATACGTGGACGTTTTGTCAATAATATTCAAATATGTTTAAATTTTAAATTTAAATATGTATAGAAAATATTATTATTTATTTCTATTTCTTCTTAAAAATATTTATAAATTTAAATATGTTTAATAGTAAAACTCTACCTGAATTGACCGGTAATTTCAACACACTTGGAAAAGTTAAAACTTGTAACATAAATACACAATAAGTAGTGATTTTTCTTCTTCTGTTTTTACAATAAAATGTTACAAAAAACTGTAAAAACATAACTCAATAAACCTTCATAATACGGCATGTAGCCCGCGCGTGAGTAAACACCTTAACAGAAATCATAGGTGCAGTTGAATGATAAGTATTTAGCTATAAATACCGTCAATTGAAGCGGTCTAAATAATTTATGGACGGACGGCTAAGCCCCGTTTGACCTGCTAAATAAATGTACTCGTTTGTTGTTCGAGATTGATTTTATCGTATCTAATATTAAACGTTCGTTTCATCTGAAATAGTGTTGGATTTCGCAATTATTACTTTGTTCTTGGCACGAATGTAGGTTTTAATTGGTGCGGAATATAAGATTTTAATGTGTTACGGTAGTGGGAACTAAAATAGGTCAGTAATGATAATGTTGATGATGGTTTTTGAAGATTGGTCATTAGACTATTTATAGAGCTCTAAGAATTTTTCCCTTAGGTATTCATGACAGTCGGAATAAGTATTTCTTTGGCCATCCACGTATAAAATAAATAATTTTTGAATGTAGACTCGAAGTTTTTATAAAGAGGACCCATCAATTTTCTGTCATTGAAAAATTGTGTATATGGAATAAATATATTTTTCATTTCACTGCGAAATCGCGACTTAGCCTCACATTATAATTAAAAATTGTTCGTGAATAGCGTATTATTTTAATTTAGTCTCCCATTACCATTTATTCACTGTACCCCTAGTGTGAGTTTGATCGAGTACGAAACGTTACTATCGCGTTTGCGTCACAGCCGAATTAGTATGGGAAATCGAACAGCGCCCCTAGCGGACGTATGGGGAAGCTAGGCGGCGCTATAGAAATCCGAGTTAACTTTATCGCGATCGAGTGCGAGCAAAAACTCACACTTAGCACACTGTACGTATAGGTTACTCGATTACATCACCGATGTCCCCAATCGCTGCAGACTCTCAAATCGATTCGACAGGCATTCGCCTCGCTAAGCATAAGGTTGGCTCATATTGACTGGCTTTAATAATATGTGATTGTAATAAAGATATACCTATTTAAGAATTTTAATAGGCTGCAAAATTATTCACTCCTAATACTTCAAATACATTGTTGATTGGTTGTTTAATATTTACTTACTACGATTTTGTTGTTAGTTGCATTCGCGTCTGATTGGAACTAAGGGTAAGCCAATAAAAATGAAGAGAATAGTCACTACAGAACTATATAGGTATTAAAGTATTACTTGTAGCTGTAATAGTAGAAGTAGGTGCACTAGTAGTTTGGAGGGAGTGGGACCAGGCCTCAGCCGGAACCAGTTCGGCTTTCGCCGTGGTCGGTCCACACTCGACGCAATATCTCGCGTGAGAGCCACCGCAGAAGATGCGGCCGCTAGTGGAGAAGTCCTCCTGGCGGTGTCTTTGGACATCGCCAACGCGTTTAATACCCTACCGTGGGGCAGTATCCTGCAAGCTCTCCACTATCATCGCGTGCCGGGCTACATGGTGCGACTGCTGCGGTCATACCTATCAGATAGGACTGTTGCCTATCCAACCCGCGATGGATGGAGTGAGAGGGAAGTGTCGTGCGGTGTCCCACAGGGGTCGGTCCTCGGGCCTCTTCTGTGGAACATCGGGTACGACTGGGTCCTGTGCGCCACTAACCTCCCAGGTGTTGGCGTAACTTGTTACGCCGACGATACTCTGGTGACTGCGCGTGGGGCCACATACGAGGAGGCAGCTTTATTAGCTACCACGGGAGTTGAGCAGGTGGTGTGCCGCATCCGGTGGTTGGGACTACGGGTGGCGCTGGAGAAATCCGAAGCCATCTTCTTTCCCGGTCGCCGGAGGCTACATAGCGCAGGCTCAGAGATCCGGGTGGATGGGGTAGCGATCAGGGTCACCACCACCATGAGATACCTAGGCATCGTGTTGGGTAGCCGATGGAGGTTCACGGAGCACTTCCGTCGCCTCGCCCCCCGTCTTGTAGGGGCGGCCGGAGCACTGGGAAGTTTGCTGCCAAACCTTAGAGGTGCTGGGGGTGGGTGTCGCCGGCTATACACTGGCGTAATCCGCTCCATGGCCCTCTACGGGGCCCCCATCTGGGCAGACACCCTGAGCGCCCGTACCAGACCCCTCTTGCGGAGGCCGCAGCGGGTCATGGCGCTCAGGGTAGTTAGGGCATACCGCACGGTGTCTTTTGAGGCTGCCTGCGTAATGCCCGGAACGCCGCCATGGGATCTGGACGCCGAGATGCTAGCGGACGTGTATCGCCGCGTCTCGGCGTCTAGGTCACATGGGGTGAATCCTTCCTACGAGGAAGTAGAGGAGTGGAGGGCCGAGGCTGTCGAGCGGCGGTTCCGGGAGTGGGAACGCCGGCTCGAGGAGCCCAGCGCGGGTGAGAGGACGGTTGCGGCCATACGTCCAGTCCTCCAAGAGTGGTGCGACAGGCGGCACGGGGCCATAACCTTCCGCCTTACGCAGATACTGTCCGGGCACGGCTGCTTCGGGCGGTACCTGTGTGAAGTCGCGAGGAGGGAGCCCAGCATGGTCTGCCACTGGTGTGCCTGCCCGGAGGACACGGCAGATCACACTCTTGCCGTGTGCCCCGCGTGGGCCGAGCCCCGTGCTCGCTTAGTCGCGATAATCGGGCCGGATCTCTCTCTACCCTCCGTTGTTCGTGCAATGGTGGATGGCGACAGATCCTGGCGTGCGGTGATCGCATTCTCGGAGAGCGTGATCTCGCAGAAAGAGGAGGCAGAGCGGGTGCGCGAGAGGGATCCTCACGCGGACCCGATCCGGCGCAGACGTCTTATTGGGCGTCGTCGCCGTGTTGCGGCCGCTTTACACGGTCGCAACGTGCCTCCTTGACGAAGGGCGCCGGGCGGTGGAACGGGGAATGTAATCCATCGTCCG
>CAJQZM010039231.1:0-17243 GCA_907164665.1 Colias nastes | reverse complement strand
TTTTGTTAACTCCTCCACAGGCTCGCGTTTGAATAAGGGTTAAAATATTTTTTTACTACCGTATTTTAATATCTGCCGCATCACGCAACAATTATGAGACATTTGAGTTCGATTTGAAGATCATCTTGTACTAAGTATAGGTAACTCGGCAAATTCTAAACTAAAAAAACATAATTGATAAAGTGTGTAAACTTCGCTGAACATCCTACTTGCTATATTCTCTGTCTTTATAAATAACTATTCTAATAATTTTAAACCCGAGCAATATTTGCGTGATCATCCCACTCAAATAATAAGTAGATACCAAATATAATAATTTCATATACTTTAATAAGTACAGACAAAACACCACAGATAAAAAAGTAATTGTAATGATCTTTTAATCTATTGCAAATGATGTCATTGGGGTCATCGACCTTGCTGAAATTGTTTCTTATCGCCTGTGATTGAATTTAACTTCCACTATAGATTATTTGGCGCGTAATTAATTTCGAATTAATTGGTTTCGGATAAAGAATTTAATTCTCGCGGCGCCCTTTGATAAGGAAATTGTTGTTATGGCGATTATAATAAAGGTGTGGGTGTAAATTGTTGTCATAGTGTGTGAGTGTGAGTTTGAATAACTCTAATTTTACACTGAACTACTCCTAAACTAAATTTATAAGAAGAAAATTGTGCCTGCGTGACAGATGGAGCTTCCTATGTTTATATCTTGTTTTATTTATACTGTTTATTTTTTTCTAGGAGAATTACCCAAAAACTATTAAGTATTTTAGTGGTAAACTCTTAACTTTTCAATAAAAAAATATAGTGAATTCTCCGTTCATGTTATCAGAGATAAATTAATACATTTTAAATACATATAATCAGCCCTCAGCTATCTTCGTCTGTACCCTCAATCAAATATCAAATCTTCACCATAAATACAGGTTCATATCACAGATCACAGACTTATAACATTAGTATAGAATACAGATAACTTTGATTCATAATTCGTGAACAAGTGAATGAGGTGTGGGCGTGCGCCCACGCTCGCCCGTTACTACGTGGATCATTCACGACTTCACTAGAGATGGGAATTACAGCTATTCTGTTTGTAAATTGGAGAATTATTTAATAATAGATGATTGAAAATATAGATGTTATTATTCCGTAAAAATACACCTAAAATAACGCAGTAATAAAAAGGAAAATAAATGATTGAATTTCGATTCCTACGTATTGTAATACGCAGGATCGCCATGGCCACTGCAATAATAATTAATTAATAGACTCGAATATCTGTATGTATTCATTTCTATTTATCTAAAACAACTAAATATTAAATTTTCAACTCAATAACCGACAAATTTAAAACACATGTTGTTTAAATATCAGTTTAAAAGTAAAGATAAAGTATCCCATAATTTTATAAAGAATAGAAATTAAGTATCCTGCATTCCTTAGCCCACAAACTTTTGATAATAAATGCGAGTCACATCCCTAGATGTATTACCATCAGCAGACTAGCTATCACCCGCGGCGTTGCTCGCCCCAGATGCAATAACTCAGGCTGTATCTGGTTCCTTTCCTTCCTGCTCCTTTGATGTCCTTATTAGCTATTTGTATGCACTAGATCTATATACATAATTATATAAAGGGTGAAAGTCTGTCTGTTCCGTTTTCACTTTAAACTCACGGGAATATAAATTATAAAGGCTCACGGATTCACGAAACCACTGATGATAAATAAATGGAACTTTTGTGAAAGGATAGTTCATTACGCAATTATATTTCATTATGCATTTGTATCCGTATGAACAACTAGGAACAGCTGGGAAAAGTACGATTTTCTCTACATGGAACTATATTCTCTACATAAAAAGGTATATTTATTTCTCCAAAAATTACCCATATTAATATTGCAATCGTCCGCCAACTAACATCCAATTATTTAAAAAAGCTCTCATAATTTACATTTTTTTTGTCCCTCGTTTCTATGGTAAATACTAACAGTCTTCTGGAGTTAGTTTAATCTTCAGCCTCTTTATGTATCTGAGAACATTAACTCGAATGATCATAAAATAGCAAAGCAAATTACGTAGGTATTTCAAGATATTCGTGCGTATCGTGGGAGGCGAGTACAATCAATTTTCTGTCACAAACGTTGGGGTTATTACCCGAAATCGTGAGTCTGACTGTTAGATCTCCCACTCAATACTAATATTAATTTGCTGTGAAAACTGTTGTTTATGGTTTATATGGTAGGTACCAGAGATAATATAATACTATACGTGGAACCACAGAACAGTAAAAACTGCATATAATGCAAATTTTGCCTTCGCGTACGTAAAGCTATTAAATCAATACAATAATAGACCATTAATTTAATATTTTGTATATTGTAATTTATGCTATCGCAGAAGCATGTATTAACGTGCCAAAGTCACCAAAAATAAGTAGGTAATACAAGGTAATACATAATAAACTGCGATATTCTATAGTAAAATCTACTCTAAACGTCCGTATACAATAAGAAAAATTATTTTAAAATTTCTAAATTCCATACAATAATAATATTACCAAAGATAAAATAATTCTTAAAGTATTACATTTTTCAGATTAATAGAATGATTGATAATTTCTAGCAATAAAATAGAAAGTCCCTACGGGTGTGGTTTGAAAAACTTCATGTTTTATTTACAAACCTTTCCAATGGATTATTTCATTAACATTCAATAACGTTAAACGATTGATTTTTTATGAGAAATTAGAAATCAAGTGCGATGAATTATATTTTCTTACAAGTTTGTTTTGTGTGTACAATATTTTGACGTATATTTCTTTATTTATGCCAATGAAATTAAAAAGAAGGTTCTTTTGATATTTTAACGAATAAAGGTGACGCTATCGAAGCTCAAGTAAAAGCTATTGCAGTTTTAGCTTCCTAAAATAAAAAGTAATACATATTTAACATAGAGCTTTTTGCAATTTTCTCTACTATTTTCACAATTTTTACTGACCTATAAAATATTAATACTTACGTATTCTCTAATCATGTATTAGGTAAGTTATTAATTTCCTACAGATAATCAGGTTTGATAATATGTTTGTCATTAAAAACCTCTGGAACAGCTGTTTTTCAATCAGGTGTCGGAGCTATCTCTCGATCGGAACAAGACGGATAGGTGTCGAACTTATTGGAGTTTACAACTTGATCTTATCAATAATATGCTTCAACTAACTGTGGTATAAATTGTGTTATTTTTATGTTGTTATAGCAATTTTTAGCTTTATGTTTTTATGGTTTTCTGGACTTTTTAGCATGTGTAGTCTAGATATCGCTCATTGTTGGTGAACGTTTACATATTCTTCACATGAATTCAATAAATACTCAACAAAAAGCTTTATACACTCATCAGTTTAACAAACAAACTTTTTCGATTTCAAACTTACCTATTTCAGAAAGGAAATTTTTAGATTTCCACGTTTAGAAACTAAAAGAGAAAAGCTTAGTTCAGATAGTAAATCAAAAGTTCAGACACGGAGTATATCAGTAAGGCTCTTATCTCGCCAGTTAGAAGCAAGTACAGTAAAGTGACGCGGTGTGTGGACAGTCGCAGTCACGACTTCGCAGTTATACTGCAGGGCTTGGTAGCGTTGGGTTACATGTCGACAAGATTAAAATTTACCATTTTTATATTAGGTTTCAAAAAAGACTATTAACATGCTTAGTTTGTGTTTGAAAAGAGTTGTTAAATGCTGAGAAAGTAAAATAGAAATGAAGCAACCCTCCTGCAGTAAACGCAATTTTTCTTAAATTATAATTTTTCACATAATATTTAAAAATATGTGAAAGGTATAATACAGCACCGTCCATTCTGCGTGATATCGCCATTAAGCTTGACGATGAGGTGTGGACAAAGAGGTGAACGATTTTTTAAGAAAAAAGTCTTAACTGAGCAACCTATTTGCATAACGAATTTTCCAGTACATATTGGTTTATAATTTTCCAGTACATAGTATCTTGTTATGTTGGACTTTACGCGAGTATTATGCATACAATTTTAAAATTTTAATTAAAAACAGCAAGCGTAGTCAGTAATTTCAAATTTAAGTGGCTACCAGAATTTCTTAGTATACTAATATTGTATTGTATCGATTTCACCATCGCCATGTAAGCCCGCCCGATACAATCCGATCGTATAAATACCAGTGAATGGAGCACAATTCAATACTGAACTGAGACGGAATTAGAAATGTTTGTATAATGCCGACATAATCGCAACTTACTGCTTTCCGTTATGGGGGCCGGATTTAGGGGCAGCGGGGCCCCGATTGTGGTGCCCTAGAGGCAATTATTAGAGTTTATTATGATTCAATAAATTAACGTTAACATTTTATTTATAAATACTAATATTTTGGTAATAAAACTACAATAAAATAACGAAATCAATGAATTGATTATCCCTGCTTGTTTAATAAACTTCTCTACTTGTAATATAGACGTAATGTACCAAAGTATCAAATAATATGGTATCCCTTCATCTATTCGTCACAAAGACAATCATATCGAATCAAGGCTAATTTCATGTATTCCATTATAAAGAATTCGTTGTTTAAATAAATAGGTTAAAAGTTAAGAGTTCTTGCACATTGTAATACATTGTTGCATGTCGTGATAATACCTACATAATTAAAGTTACAGTTTAAGTTAGATGTTA
Organism: Colias nastes; assembly: GCA_907164665.1. Classification (NCBI taxonomy): domain Eukaryota; kingdom Metazoa; phylum Arthropoda; class Insecta; order Lepidoptera; family Pieridae; genus Colias; species Colias nastes. Next base: position 12,540 of record CAJQZM010039231.1, on the reverse strand, counting down.
AGGATTGTGTACTATTTACTACTACTATTAATAATATTTATTTATTGCCCATAAACAAATTAAATTAATACGAGCAAGAAGAGATTACCTAGTTATGTGATAATTGAATTACCGAAATTAAAAAAAATATTATTCGGGTCAATTGCATTTATATAAAAAGCCTTGAAAGCAAATTAAATTTTGAACATGATTGATATAAGATAGCGAGACAATAAAACAATTTCAGCTGTACATCATAAGGTAACACCTAATCTGATTAGTCGAGTCGATTTATAATAGTTGTGATAGGGCTGCCACTCGCCATCTTAAACCCAATTGCTAAATACCGTTAACCAGGGTAGTCAAACATGTAATAATGTTCTAATCGAAGTTTTTTCTCAATTTTTCTTAATCTTTTGCCTAATAGTAATGTCTAAGGAAAATATTATTATGTATTATATCGTAGAATATTGATGTATGGTATATTTTTAACTTGACTACCTACTTTGTGATATTTTAATTAAAATTATCGAAGTTGAGGTGAAAGGAGTACAGTAAATTAATTTAAACAATGTTTTTTCGATTAAATGGACAGTTGGGTTAGCCTTTACACCGCAATATTATATAAATCTATTCATCAAAAAAGTATTTTTCGTACGATCATTAATTAATAACTTTTATTTTACACTGTAGCAACCCTACATTACCAGTTCGGTGGCTTACAGCTTAACTTTCTAAGTTATTAACTCATATTATTAGTAAATTATAACACGTCTAAGCGAATGTTGTGAAATAAATGGAAATTGTGATAATATAATCTAATCTCACCGTGTAAAAGCTCAGCTTTATGCCGCACTAAAACCTTTATGAATATCTTAATCCCATTTAATTCGAGCAAATTTCCAGAGTATTAACTTGTGCTCTTAAAATGTTGTTTAAAATAATCATAAAGAATCGGACTTATTACTTTTCAGACATTTTTTTAACTACACCTAAAGACAACGGAAAATGTAAAATCTTGTAACTTTTGGTATCGTTAATATTTTTTTTTTTATTATAAATTATAATGGCAGGTCTTAACACAAAACAACGAAATAGTCTTAAATCTATTTTTTATATTAATTTTACATTCAACAAGTACTTTTTTTGCTTTTTTCGACAATCGACAGCCCTAATTGGATCTCCAAGGGGCGGACGTTAAAATCGCGACGCGTACTAATTGAACCTGTTCTAAATCCGCCCTGACCTCGCTTGCTACAACCAAAGCACGCACTGTTGTTTAGGAAAGTCCTTAAGTTCTGTTACCATGATATTGTTGCATCACGTTACTCTTTAAAGAGCCGTGGTTTTACAAGTTTGTATACGTATATAAATGGCTATTGTTACATTCCAACACCAAAATAATTTTTGATTCGAAATAGTACTAAGATCCTGTTTGCGTTCAAACAAAAAATATAAGTCTTCAGTTTTGTAACATTTCAAGTACAAATCTTTTAATTGTAAAAAAATGTTAGGGTTGCCTTCGATTATTTTTTCTAAATTTTTCAAATAAAGCTTTAAAAAGTTCACTTTACATACACAAATTCCTGTATCTTGGCCAGAAGTAACAAAATTCCCATACGCATCATTATTTGGTACAAAATCAAGACAGTAATTGAGCCAGTTACTAAATGATACATGAAATGTTTGCGTTCGTTATTAATGATGCTAACTGAAGGCTTGTAGCAGTTATGCTATCATCAATAGTTTTCTGTTTGCCTGTCTGTTTGATACATTAGCGGACGTTTTATTCCTTTGTTGTTGAAGATAAGTTAAAGATTATAATATGTGATGCTAACTTTAAACATTTTTTAACAGTTTTTCAACAAAAAGAAGGCTAGTAAATATATCTTTTTATGCAGACATCGGAAAAAAATATCAAAACCATACCCTCTGTCTACATATTAATTGTGTACGACATAAAAATTTGCTGTTCCTAAAATATTTTGATAATTTCGAGATAAAATATTGAGTGTAGCAACATTTTTACGATTATAGGAGGAATGAGTAATAAAATAACCAGATTCTGACCGAAACGTTTGACGGTTATCGAAGCAATGAGTTTTATATGCAATAAAACAGATGTACAGTTTAAACACTTTTATGTTACCGTTGGTATATTAAATTTTAATATGTGGTAGCTTTGAGCTCATACTTTGAGTTACCTACCGAATATGAAGGCCCCGTTTTGGCAGTTTTAAAATTGATAGATTGGAAATGCGTAGATTCTTATACATATTTTGGAAATTAGATTAGAGGATTTTTAAGTTATAATTGAAGCTGATATTACATGAATTGAATCATCTAAATAAGAATAAAATGAAATAATAAATCTAATATAATATAGAAATGGACAATAATACTTATTCTTTTACTTGAATTACCATAATACACTTTTCATAAAATTATCGAGTACAAACGAAAATATTCAAATACCATTTGACACTCACAGCTAAAAGCACTGTTTTGCAATTCATAAGAACAGCAAATGCCTTAAGTTATGGAAATACATGAGTTATTTATAGTTTCATGCTAAATATTCAACCTTTTGAACGACACTTAGGCCTCCATCAGTGGAGTTGAAAGGATTGTAAAGCTAAACATACATTTCGCAATATGATTAAAAGGCTTACCAAGCTCAGTTCGATGCAGCAATGGACAGGATACGAATGGAAAATGTTGGACATCAGACACTAGGTACAGGAGATGAAATCACCATTAGTCAAGCGAATGTCGTCATTCTTCAATCTTGAAGTATTCGATGTGTTTTATCCATTAAAAAAATAAAAGGCTGGTGCACTCAATTTTGATCATCAATCAAGTATAGATTATAGAATAAGATACTAGATTGGATATTGCAGAAGTCATAATTCTGCAGTTTTTGCGCGCCAGGCACGTCGTTGGTTTTCAGACGTGAATAGTATAGATTTTTCTATAAATTTCCGCTTTAAAAGTTTAATAAAGTAGACGTATATAGTGAAACTAGCTGTGCTCCGAGGTTTCACCAGAATTGCTCCGCCTCTGTTAGTATTAGCGTGATGATAATATATTATAGCCTTCCTCGATAAATGGGCATCTAACACCGAAAGAATTTTTCAAATCGGACTAGTAGTTCCTGAGATTAGCGCGTTCAAACAAACAAACTCTTGAGCGTTATACTATTAGTATAGATTTAAACATAACAATATTATATTAATACTGCATAATACATTATGGCATTGATGTAGGTTAGATGTTTCATCTAGCTTGATAGGTATCGAACCTATTGGTCAATTTGTAATTCCATAGCGCTATTATGATCAAAAGCCATTTCAACATATAAAGACATTAAGGTAGAAGGTACTTTATGCAAGTCATTTTAGAAATATATGAGGTGTTATTAAAATTCTTGCTTGTGGTGAAATCCTGTGATATAGTAACAATATGAAAGCTCTATTTCTTCCTGCCTTTCCTATAAATCAAATAGAAACAAGAAACAAAGCGTTGCAAAACGATGTTTGGTTCGTGTATTATTAATTCGTATGGACTGGAGAGCGCTAACTAGGGCGGTGGTTACATCAAACGTTGGTAGGGCTGGCTACAGCTGTTTCCATAGTACCTAATGCTAATTTTAACAAAAAAAAACTCTAGTTTTTGTAAATTTACTTGCAGATGTAATCAGCTTTTGTTTTAAAAAACTCACTTACCTTAAAGATGTCTTTAATATCTGAATTTAAGCTTAACACACTACATAAGGAAATTTGAAAATACCAATAAAAATAGGAATTTTTATTGACTTTGCAATCCTCACACTTTTTTTCTTCATAAATACATTGAAACTTTCATTATATTAACTTTAAATATTTTTACAACTCGTCTATACCGACCCTATCATACCTACATCAAACGCGGTAGCTGACCACAGATGTGATGATTACCATTCGTCCGTGTAAACAGTCCAGTTTGAATTTACAACTTGTTAATAAATGTTTGTAGCGTTGTTTTGTTTTGTCTAGTTTCATATCCAACACTAGCCGTTTCCTGCGGTTTTCCACATTTCGCCGCTCGTAATGGTCTTAGCGTCTGATGATGTTATTATCGCCTTCCTTGATAAATGAGCAACACACAAATAATTTTTCAAATCAGACTCGTAGTTTCAGCGATTAGCGCGTTGAATCACAGAAAATATAATAATAACTAGCTTCCGCCCACGACTTTGTACGTGCATCCCCGTTTTTCCCCGTTCCCGCAAGAATTTCGGGAAATCCTTTCTTAGCGGATGCCTACGTCCAAACATCTACCTGCATGCCAAATTTCAGCCCGATACGTCCAGTGGTTTGGGCTGTGCGTTGATAGATCACTATATCAGTCACCTTTGAGTTTTATATATATATATATAGATTAATATATTAGTATAGATTATAAAAATAGCATAGATTTCATTGATACATTGGGTAAATAACACAGCCATAGTCTTACATCACCGAACCATAGTCTTACTTACATGTTGAGAGTTCTAAATTCAAATTCGCTGGCTCCGATCGTATTGGTTGGTTGTTTTTTTTTTTTAGATTATTGTGCCAGAGAGTATGGTTTCTATACCCACTGCTAAAAATGTAATATAAATATTTTATGAAATTCCAATGATTTTTTAAAAGCAAACTTTTGTTAAATTTCTTAAATATTATTAAATTATAGAATTACAAGTTGTATTATATGGATTGATCTGTTGTATCATTTATTTTGGTAATATTCTTGAAGAACCATAAAGCTAATGAAAGATTATGAAATCAAATGATCAAATTTTTTTTTTTTATAATTAATTATCTGTGTTAAATAATTTTCCCTCCTTTTTTCGAATATTCATAGTAAACAGAACTTAACAATTTACTAACATTAAATAGAAATAGTACGTTAGAAATTTATTCATTATTTCATACTAGTCATAGATCGTGAGGAACAAAAGTGTCCTTTGCTTTACGTGACTTGCTCTTTGGGAAAGTGGAGCTAAAACCTTTTACGGTAATGTTAAATTGCAAGGCAAATAACATATTATTTATTACTTAGCATATCCTGTTTTTGATATTTGTATTTGCTCATAAATCTATGAAAATGTAATATTTGTTTAGGGAAAAGTTATGCAATGTGCTTCATTATGCTTGTAATATTCGTTTCTTATATTTTACGATAGTACTTAAATGTCTCTAAAATATTATATGCTATTATATAAAATATTTTTGAGTATTAATTTAAGTAATATTTTTTTAATAATAAATATTTAATTAACTGTTATTATTAACTGCAAGATAATAATATATTAAATTAGCCCATTGCTTGCTTCTTATTTAGACGGTAATTAAAAGTAAATACCATTTTCAGACGTAAAATTAATATGGTACCATTTGTCCGAATGGAATTACAACAATAAAATTTCCTATAATACAAATAATCGTAAAATTTAAAATCAATATTTCACGCAGAATACGACTCTGGTGGTCAAATAGAGTGCAAAATTTATCACTTATTCAAATGGTCCATTTGAAATGTTCGTGTTTATAACGTGCAAGGGAACTCGAATAAAATTTACTTCACATTATTATTGTGAAATTGTACCTGAAATTCATCTGTGTATAAGTTAGTTCTATAATATTTAAAATATACTTACCTATCATTTAAGTATAGAATACACCTAAATGTATAGTATAAGTAATATATTTATGGTAGAAATAAAAATATATTTCTGTAGAGCATGACGCTGAATAAGTCTGTTTTTAGAGTTTCTTTCTTATGAAAAACAATAATCATTTTTCCGGAAGAAAATGTAAGTTAGGTTACGATCGTACGTAGGTACTCTTTATAACATGAATTTTGCTACCAGCGAAAGTTCCGATCTAGGTACAGCCTATTTAAATGGAAAATTCAGATATTCAGAAATATATTTTTTTTATTTTATTTAAATAAAAATAAATAAATAAAATATTTTTTTAATAATGTTTATTGGTTTACCTTTTAATTCGTAAACATTTAGCATAATAGACAAATAATTATTGTTTACAACAAATAATTATTATTATAATATCTTTTCACAGATTCTCTTTCCAACAAACCGCAGTTTGTATTCGTATAACTAATCTTTTAATTCACATTAAATAATCGTTTGTTTGTCAGCAAGATTTACAACCCCGTGTCAGCACTTCAGCTGACACGACGATAAATGCTATAAATATCTGCTGACGTTTTACGGTATTCTATGCTGAATAAACAAAATGTCTGTCTTTTGCTAATCTTTTATGTTCAATTATATTATTTACTACTTGCTAGGTTTCCGTCCGCGGCTTCGCCCGCACATAAAAATACCTGCATAGTTTCTGTTCCTGTGGGATTTCTGGGATAGAGCCTACTCCATGACCTTTCTCAGGTCTCAAACTATCTCTTTACCAAACAGAACACGTACATATCCAACAGTGATCATTTTTAGCATCAGTCTAACAATTACCTGTAGAGATTAGCGAGTTCAAACACCCAAACAAACTCTTGAGCTTTTAATATTAAAGTATAATGCATTTTTTAATTGCTGCATTTTACGTTTTTACTAAAGGCTGTATCTACCAAACACCTACCTATAACTTCGTTGAGAAGAGCTTTAAAACATCGCTTGCTTTAATATCAGTTCGAAAAATTATTGAACGAACTAGTTCTTAATAAAACGTAGGTATATTATGTTATCTGTAACTGTTTATTCATAGATCCAGGTCAACCGTCCATCTGTCCGTCACACTTGTTAATTATCTTACAAGTCACGACACGACTCCGACATTTAGTCGTGTATTATAAATGGCTTTGATGGATTGCAAGGTAATGGGTCGTTTGATTTAAGAGATTTCAAATTGGACTAATTGATGTTTTTGTGGATGAATGTAAAACAGGTGTTATTGTGATCGTGGGTTGTTGAGTAAGTTAGAGGAAGTAATTTTATATATTTTTATTGTAATCTAATACTTTTTTTACTGGATACAAAAGTGTACAAAAATGATAAACTGTATAAAAAATTAAATGGTTAAAATATCGCGCTTAGGTTTATACGTTTTAGGCGGACGACAAATTCACCGGAAGCTCAGAAAATTTTGCGATTATTTATTTTATCTTGTTTGCATATTTTCGATACAGATTTTTTTATCCTTTAACATATATTATGTATTTGTACTCATTAAAAAATTCGAAATATATCTCGTTATTAAACCCGAATATCTAATTTTACGTTGTTTATAAAATGAATATGGTTGAATATACCACAATTAATAATTATTAAAATCACAAATGCAATTTCTCTTGGCATGCGTTTGTATACACAAGCCCGTAATCTAAAACCGAGTGCACATTGCTATTGTTTTATAAGCGAAGCCGAGTCCATTGTTATAACTAATAGTGCGTAGGTATTGTATTTCCATGCATGTACAATTATTGTTTTGGATTTAAGCTAGACGCTTTTTGTTGGTAAAGTCTGAAGTAGAATTAGGATCGTTTTACACGACTGCAAATAAAAGGTAATGGTTTTAGGGTTCGTGAATTTATGTGTCTGTTTATTTGAAGCTTCTATAGCATATTATATCTACAGGGTGTCCACCCGTCGGTATTCTAAGCTCAATGGAGGTTATAGTTTTGTATACGCTGAGTACGTAAAAATACTTATAAATTCCAGATGCATTTTTTTTTTCAAATACATAGATGAATTCTAAAAAACTCTTTGTGTACACCCCTACCAAGCAAACCGCCCAACTTTGCCACCCGCACGTGAGGTATCGTTTAAGATTATGTTAACATGAATTTTAAGGAAAAATTTAGCAAAAATTTTTTGGTGTAATTTTGTTGTTTAAGTTTATTTTTTACGTGATCAGTGTATGCATAACTCCAAGTCCCTTCGCGCTTTTAAAGTTTTATTTCGTTAATTTGCTAACATTATACATTTATCTCTTAAGCATAAGAGGAACGATTTCAGTCTTTATTTTTCAAATGTAGAGCCATTTTATAAATCTTTATGCAAACTTTAACCCGATACTTATAAGAACTAATAGCACAATATTTTGCCATCAAAGCGATGAACGGAGTATGATGGAAGATAAAATCAAAATTAACATAATATTAACGGCAAATCATGTAAATCAGTGAGATAAGTAGGCTAACCGTTTACATTACAAATTGTACCTAACAAATCTGCAGATATGAGATAATCTTATCACATTAACCGAGTAACATGAACTATTACCAGTATTTAGTAATCTCAGTTTCTATGGGGTACGAACATCAGACTGATAATGCTTCTAAGGTCATGTTCACGAGAATAGCGATAAGCGAAACGTTAGCGGGAGCGGAGGACTTACGCTTTATATATTTTACAATCTTATTAGTCTTGTGATCAGTAAAATAAATGCACAATACTCCCAAACAAAGGATGATGATATTTATGGGACTGAATATTTTACTGGAGACAGTAACGTACGACGTAATAGTATACCTACAGCTATTTTTCTAAATATATTATAAGGCTAATTACCTACTAGTTAGTTACTTAAAATCCAATAAATCTACATAAAAGCGACTCGTTTTAGTTTTTAATGCTTTATGAATTTTTGCTCTGCGGTATTGTAGCTTGCTTATCGCTTCTCTCTTGAACATGGTTTAACCCTTAGCTAAAGTTTAGATAGGAACCTTGTAATACGGCATGTACAAGTCAGTCCTCTGATATACTTAATTAATTAATTTCTGCATTCCGCCGCCGTTTGGTAACCACCGGTATTTGCATTTACGGCGCTCGTACTCATGTTAAATGAAAATTGTACAAACATTAACCCTTAACCACCTACCACCCGTCTACCAGACGGAAGCTACTTTAAAATCACAAATATTTTTACGCCCTTACACTGTACAATCCCGCGCGTTCAAGTACCTTCTCCCCGCGTCCCTCAGTGTCGCGCATGCGCTTGTCGACGCCGGAAGTGCGCTTGATTACCTGTGGTGAGTAAAAAACTATCGCCGAGTGTCTCGGAGACGGGTGGTAGGTGGTTGCGTGACTAAACTCAAGTGTTCCTTTTTTTACTTTTTCAGTGAAATATGGCTTTACGAGACAAGGATATTGAGAATTTGTTAGATAATGAGTTGTCAGATGAAGAGGATCTGCCTAACGATGAATGCAGTGAAGTTGAAAGTAATATTGGCGAACAGGAAGTAGTAGAAGAAGATTGCGGATCGGATTCAGAAATTGATGTTGAGGAAGATCTGGCGTCATCGGAAAAAGGTAATAGCGAACCATCTCCACATTCTACTGATCCTGTAACTGCAGACTCTGACTTTTCATCGGAAGACGACTTGCCGGTGGCAGAATTTCACAGGTTGCTGGACATTTCAGCTTCAAACTGTTACATTGTCAGCTTATCTGCTAAAGGCCAAACTCAAAAAACTGAAAGCAGATTCAAATTCCTGAAGAAATTAGCCGAACAGCTCACAACACCGCATATGAAGCGCCGTGAAAATAATCCTCAGATGCAACGGGATATAAAAGTCGCTCTTCGACGTATACTCCATCACAAAGACGAGGCGGCTCCAGCAGAAGTTCCAGGTGGCAGCTATGCTGAAGAAAGGTTAGCTGTTCGCAAGACATGTTCTACTTGTGACCCAAAAAAGAAACGCAGAACCCAATATATTTGTTTCGAGTGTAAGGCAACCATTTGCCTCGAATGCTCTAATAAACTGTGCAGTAATTGCCGTGAAAAAATGTAAAGTTTATGCTCTGCAATTTTGTTGATTGAGTTTTTCTAGAACGTAACTAAAAATTTTCTTATTATTGTTGATTATTGAATAATTGAAAATTAGTACTAAATAAGCATTATCTTTTTGTATTTTTTTTTTTATGGATCTCATTATCCAAAGACTGTATTTTTGTAGCAACAAACGTAAGTTGGTTTTTGTTATTTAGTTTATGGAAAACGTAGTCGTTTTTATTTTGTGTTTCTTATTATAATACATAGTTTCTAACATAATTAACATGTTTTTTATTTTCCAAAACCTCTAAGTTATCAATATTGTACATGGCGAGGGTAATTTGACACACACGTCTCTAAGACGGGTGGTAGGTGGTTATGTTACAAAAATAGGAGGTAGGTAGTTAAGGGTTAAGATTGGTGTAGTTTATCCATTGATAGGCTCGTTTACGTCTATCTAGTGCTCGTTTAACAATTGTGAAAGTTTTAAACAGATTATTATTAGCCTTATTAGCCTTCCATACATAAAATATATTTGCTTTCCATACATTATTCAAATATCATGTCATAAAAGGAGACAAAAGGTCTATAAGGCATATCAAGGGATACTCTGTCGTAACGTTAGGTTTCTTCTCTCAGTTTTTATGCAAATATAAACAAATACAAACCAAGATTTTATTACACGCCTCCTAGATGAAGCACATACGAAAATGAAATGATTTTTTGAAATGAAAGTTTTTTTTTATTTGTTACCATTTCTATAACACCAACTTCTTCCAGGTTGCAACTGTTCCCGGGCGGGTTCCGAGAGCAACGTGTGCGATATCCGCACCGGGCAGTGCCGCTGTCGTCCGCATGTCACCGGACGAGCGTGTGACACTTGTGAGGTAATCACACACGATACGTTATATTTATGTACCTATGCTTATCAAATAAAAAAGAGTGTGCCGAGCACACGTGTCAGAAGTGAAATTTCTTTGGCAAGATTCAAATCATAAATTTATATAAGATTCAAATCGTCTGCTTACGCCATGATGTGACTTGACGTGAGCTTGAAATTTTACTCTCAACGCGCCTAAAGAAGTTTCGCTTCAATAATTTTTTGACGAAAATTGTCAGAACTGAGCCAAATCGAAATGGGAAAAAATGTCGTGAATAGTTTAGTGTTGCTACAGACTATACAGTATACACTGTACAAACGAAAATGAAACGAAAAATTCGTAAACGCAATACATACATAATATTATATCTAATATTATAGAGAGGAAAGATTTAATGATTAATACGAATTAATTCAAAAACTATCTGACCGATTTTAAAGAATCTTTCTTAAAACGAACTGCGAAGAGGCTAATAAAATATATTGTAACTGAACCTATTTATATTGTCTTTGCCTTAGAACCGTGGTACGTCATGACCAAGGACAGTAATTATGGAGCCTTGTATGGAGCTAACAAGCTGTTATCGAGAGATCTAATGCGGAACAAAGTCGGCTATTGTTATAGACATCCAATAATAACTTGATTCTTTTGACGTAAACTCTATTTTGTTTGGTGGTAACTTTTGCTTGTGAAAAATATTAAATTTGAGGTCGATCGAATAAAATATGTAGTAATAATGGAAGTAGAATTAAATAAGTAACTAAATAAGTTTTTTTTTATTGCGTCAAGTTGTAGTTTGTCTAGTTTCTAATTAACATCCGAAATAACTAAACGGACTTTGATGCTTTTTTCTATTTAAAGTAGGTAGCCGATATATTGCATACCTACGACCGCTAGTTAAAAATATAGAGATCAGTGAAAACTGAAACATTTGGTCAGAAATATTAAGATAATGAATAAAATAAATAAATAAATAAAAATCGTTTATTGAACAAGGTTCCTTACATCATAATATAGACCCCAGACTCCCAATATAGCTTTCGCTGTGTTTCAGGAGTCTGTGCCTTTCCGATACATTACATCAGTTCAATAGTAATTAGTTACAAAAGAAAATTTTTACTTAATGTTGATAAATGAAAAAAGACGTGTGGCACTCGGGGACTGCCGCGGTAAAGCTATTGCATAGCATGCCTTCAAGCCACACCTCCGAGCCCGTCGGAGTGGGGAGCGTGAGGTTTTTTCGTTACGGAATTTCTCGATTCGGTCCCCGCGCTCAAGGCCCGCGATAGAAGCTATGCAATAGCTTAAAAAAATTATAATTATATTTAAAACAATTTAGTTCCATAATATTTACTGTTTAGCAATTATAATAATTAAAACAATTAAATGAATGAATCTTAACAGAACATTATATGAATTCGTTACTCTAAATTTACTCGGTGACATCAGAATAAAATCTGACGACGCATGAAGCGATATAAAAAATTATTTCGACACATCTTTCGATTAAGATGTGACGGGAGATACGTAAACAATAGTTACATTCATTAATTATTAGGTTATTTAGATAAAGCCGGATGATTTACGCAGTTCTTTGTCTGTTTAGTTCCATTACAATGTATTTTTATATACTCATAACTCAACGACATTGTAATGTTGCAATACTTCGAGTATATTTTCGGGTAGATACTGTTCTTCATACTACATTATATGAATTATTTGTCTTGTTTTATGTAAAAGCCGTATAAATCTTTAAACTGATTGACATAATACATTGACTACATAAGTCAATGTAACGAGACTAATTAAAAAAAATCTTTTGACTAACGCGAAAAAAATCTTTATTAATATTTTATTATTATTAATTTGTAAAGCAATGAACACTAATTCTTTCCTAAATAACAATG
>CAJQZM010039230.1:0-14080 GCA_907164665.1 Colias nastes | reverse complement strand
AAAAAATAAGTCTTTTTGAAATACTCGAGCGCGTCAGATGTTCATAGGGGAGGTTTATCTCGGTATCCTGAAAGCATATTTTCTTAATCTGACAAAAATGGTGGTGGGTTCTCTTAATCTGACCGAAAAAGGTTTTTGGGTTTCTTTTTTTTAATCATCGTTATTTCATATCGATTTTTTTTAACACCCTCAGTTTTCGAGATAGGTATACTCAAAAAACCGGGAGTTTAAGTTTTTATGATGCTTCAAGTCAAAAAGTTTTAACTTTGGACAAAAATGTAAAGAGACCTTTTTTGTGTAAAATAAAATTACATTTTTTGTGTATTTATACTTTTTTTTTGTAAAATGTATCGTTCGCGACTTATATAATGCAACGCGTTTTTCGGAAGACGAAATGGCTCCTCCAGACTTCCGGTCATGCGGAAACCGGCAGATTTTGTATTTTTAGTAAGTTTTAGATTATATTCTTCAAAATAAAAAATAAAAAAATCGCGCTCGAGAATGCCGGATTAACGTATTTTTTTTACAAGTTCGCGACCCTATAACTCGGCGGCGTCAAGGACTTATCGTCAGATTAGTTAAATTTAGTCTTATAACACTAAAATCAACCCCCAATATCTTAATCTGACGCGCTCGAGTATTTCAGACTATCGATTTTTTTTTACTAATCTGATCGTCTATCCTAGGCGCGCGTCACTACATACAGAGCTAAATAGTTTACAAGGTTGTTCTAAGGTATCTCTCATATCTTAAACTGCCACGCTCGAGTATTACCGAAAATTCCCCTATTCGCCTCCCTATCTAATAAAATAATGTCTCATTTTAGAGCAAAGAATGGAATAATTCATTCGTTTCCATAGAGAATATGTTAGCAATAATTATTGAATAATAATTACTAGTATATTATTTATTATATTATCTGTGATAGTAATCTTCCAAAACAATATATCCCCTGTTATTTGTTTAAACGCCATCTATTCTTCCGTGAATTCTATATTTCAACCTTGAATACATTGGCGCAGACATCGGAATAAATAGGTACTTACCTATCTATCGAGTATCGATTTATTTTGTTACTATGCAATTTCAAGTATGCCTGAATGGAAACAGCCCAAAATAGTTGGGTAAAAATAAGTGCCTTGAAAGTATGTAATATTGTTATACTTATACCTATTATCAATTATTATTCTGGTTAAATATTGAAGGAATGTATAAATTCATAAATATTTATAATACCTTTTAATGAATTCCAAAGAAAAATGAAAAATATTCTATTCGAGACGTCGATCATAATATTTAGATTAATCCCACATTAGAAATACGTACCTATTGATTCACTTATGCAAAGACAGATCCAAACTCAATTACCAAAAGTCAGAGACGTTAATTTAAATTTTTTGCCGCTCATTAGATGAACATTGTTTTGAACACTTCATATTTCTAAAAATAAATATCAACAAAATTGATATTTGAATACATTACAGTGTAACATTCATATGACCACACATATGATCTAGATTAACTTGTTACGAAATAGGTCGTATTCCCAACTACCTATGCGTGTCTATAACGGGTATACAATATACATGTTACAGTACATAGGTATTACATATATCTATATAAGTGTAGGTGCGTCAGACGTCCACTCCAATACATAAACGCCTAGCATTGAACACGAGTAATCAATAAAGCACGTATATAAACGATGTATGTTCTGCCCCGGGGCTCGTCAATTCGGTGTAGCATTTGCTACAGAATCACGGGCTATAAAATGAATGGAGATGCCATTTATGGATATGAAAATAATATGTACTTTCTGTAGGGAATACAATTGTCACGATTATTATACATAAATAATGCAGTTACGTAGTTAATTTATTTGTAAATAAAATCAAGTACATAATTTTTGTTCTTCGTTAAAAATAAGCCTTAAAAAATGGATCAATATGACCTAATTTTATTGATCTAAATAATTATAAATAATTATTTAAATACAATTTAGTTTGGTTACTTAAATTTTTAAAGAGTAAAATCGATAAATATCGATTGTCTTATTGATCATCTGCCATAGATCATCGATTTTTGTTTATCTGTCATAAGTCATCACAGCTGGCACTGACATTTCATATTTCAAGGGTCGAACGAAACAAGGGTCATTCGAAAAATAGTGTGAATTTTGCACTTTAAAGTCTTGTTTAGTTTTTAATTATATAACGTTTTACAATATGTAAATAAAATGGCATATAAGTGCAATATATTTCATGTGTTTAACATTGCAACGTGGTAGTGCAACGCATAGATAGATATTGGTGACAAATATTATTCATGAACACGATGGTTTCGACTTTGCAACTACAAGAAAAATATAACAAGAGTATGAATAATAAATTATAGCATTGATATATTTTTACATAAGAAACGATTCCTAAGCTTTTCTGTTGTTACAGTTCGTAAAAACTTCTGTTTTTATTTGGATATACAAGAACCATCTATATCGCGATCTCTATCTCGAAGACTGCAAGACATGGGCCTAGTAAGTATTTTATTCATTTTGGCGCGAAAATTGTTTTTAATGTCTGAGAACCTTGCTATGCATTCCTAGAATTTTTTGGGGGTTGGCTTTAGTAGACTGCCGCACGAATTTGTTGGAAATATTTATATTGTTAGTTAGCTAGGTAATGTAAGATTGTAATTCCAAAATATTATCGTTAGGAAACTTGTAGTTTTTTAGTTATTAATTTTTAAAGTTAATAATTTTTTGTGCGAAAAAAGTGCGTTTATCCGTTTTGTTGTGCAAAAAAAGCGGACCATGACGTTCCATTTCACTGTACTGTGACCAAAGAATATACTACTCTCTAACGAGAGACTGTGACTTTACGCAGCGGCCGGCGAGTACCAAAAGCGACTTTAGGGCGATTCCCACTCAAACAAAAAAAAATCTACGTAGGTTAAAAAACTATGAAACTTTTATTTTTAATATCCAAATAGGTAGCGAGGAGCGAAGCGACGAGCGTGTTAGGTTAACTCTTGAACTGCCGCACGAGCCGAGCGAGCGAAGCGAGCGTGCGCGGCAGCGGCCGGCGAGTGCCAGAAGCGACTTTAGGGCGATTCCCACTCAAATAAAAAAAACTACGTAGGTTTACACAACAACAAGTTACTTGTTTGTATTTTATTTATGTATCGTAGAATTTTTGTTATTATCGTCTAATGCTTAGTTAAAATGATTTTACACCAATTCCATACATTTTGAGGTTAGAATAGGTAAATTGATTTTTCTCCAAAACTATTGGTTTCCTAACTTTCCCCTTTTGGGGGGAGGGTCGCCCCCTCCCCCTCCCCCCTCCCCTCCCACAAAAAACCTATAATACGTGCGGCAGTCAACTAAAGAAACCCCTTTTTTGGGTTATACGTATAGATACAATCTGACTAAGATGTTTCGTAAGATACGTCATTAGTTTCCTCACATTTCAAACAACATAATGAATATTTGAATTGGCTTCTTAACATCGTGCACGTTCAGGTTCACAATATTTTGTCTTAGAAAAGCAAACTTATATTTTCAATAATTCATGCAACTAAATTATTAGGTTTAAAAATAATCAATGTAAAATGAAGTGCGAAAAAACATGTGCATATATTAAATATAATCATTTTTAATAATTAAAATGTAAAATTAGAATCATAATTTCATATACAAAAAATACATAGAATGGAACGTAATCAGAATCGGCCAATCGCATGCCTTTCCCCTTCCAAGCGACACTAGCGCTTCCAGTGACTGTAACAAAAACTACAGCAAAATATCTCCATCTTGTATGACAGATTTGTGTTTGTTGTTACTTTTTCGATTTTATTAGGCAAATCTATATAAATAAGACTAAAAAGTAGTTATTACGTGATTGTATGTGATAGTGCTTGGAAACAATATTCAGTGCAGTGGACGTATGAAGTGTACATTGTGTTTCCATGTAATTCAAGCAGTGACGAAGTGTCCCGTCTCGGTGACTAGTATATAGTTACTTATTTTTGTGATAAGCGGTGCGCGGGGGCCTTCCGGACGGCTTTTGTGTGAGTATATGCGACTACCAATATCCACATATGCCGTGTTATACTTGGTTTTAGTTACAATTAATAAGAAAATAGTTTAAAATTGAGTTGTTGTAGCGGCTTGTTAGGCGCGTAGCTTGCGTTCGATTTTAGGTCATCTTTTGTACGCTCGCGTTAGAGCCGCTGTCGCAGAGCGAAATGCAACGGGCCGAGGCCGCGCGCCGCGTTCGATCACGCTGCGTTGCAATACATCCATTTAAAAGCTGTTTGAAATGTAGTTTTCTTTGGCTAACGCGTGTGTATGCTTAATTTTTGACAGTTGATATTGCTTTTAGACTGTCAAGGCGATATGATTCTTAAGATTGTCAATCTAAGGATGAAAATAGCATGTGAGATGGTAGTGTGTTATTTTTTTGCGCGGGACGGTTGGCGCGATTCAGGGTACCGCGCGATGCTCGTTCTGGCGTCAATTTCGCCGTGTGTATTTCAAGGAAAACTCCGTGATTGCGCACGGACTCGGATTGCATAGAAATAATCGGTCACTTGAGTGCCACGACACGTAATTCTCTTGTTTTGATAAACAGTCCGTTGTCGAGTCTGTTTATAGCCGTCGTCAGCATTCTGGACGGAAATTTTCTTACGTTACGAAACCACATACGTGCACCTTTCAGGTCAAAATACATATGTGTTTTTGATGACTTTCACATTACATTTTACCAAACAAAATAATATGTCACAACAATTCAAATTGTCTTGACAGTTCTTATAAGAGTTGCCAGCATAATTAGTGTCTTTAATAATTATTATATGTCAAAAATATTAAATTGATTTTTTGTATTTATCAATATTAATATCAGTGATTTTTTATTCACTAATAAATCTTTATTTATTTCTATTTATTAATTGCAAATATTTTTGTAAAGTTTAAAAAAAATTATGATAATTCTTACTTGTTTGTTTTAAATTAAATTACTTATATAAATATTTTTATGAATTTACTTTCAAGAAACAGTAAAGTGAATAAAAACACAGCATATTGTTATTTAATTTTTTTAATTAATTTAACATAATTTATCAAACCTGTACATTTTAATATGTTTAATATAATTAAACAATTATTTCATATTACAAAGGTCTATGAATAGTACTTAAAACATACCCAATCCATTTTTTACAAATTGCAATTTTTTGTTAATTATTGTTACAGATTAATCATTATTTTTAACAGTTACATTTAAAAAAAATACAAAATCTTTAAAAATAATTTAAATTCAATATTCAACTGCAGCAACATGATTTAAGTCATATTAAAACAAAAAAAATATATACAGAGAAATACAGACAATAATATGATGGGTCAGTCAGGTTATCTACCTGGTGCATATTATCAGTAATATTATAATTTATAACAAGGCTTACAATACCTATAAGTTTAAATATAAATGTATGATTTAAAACTACTAAGTAAGTTGTCGGAACATTTTCAAATGACTCAATTCAACTTATTTATTATACTCGAAAACTCTAAAATAATATTAATAATTTTAAATCTAATCTATCTATTTATTACTAGCTGTGCTCTGCGGTTTTACCCGCATTGCTCCGCTCCTGTTGGTCTTAGCATGATGATATATAGCCTATAACCTTCCTCAATAAATGGACTATCTAACACCGAAGGAATTTTTAAATCAGACCAGTAGTTCCTGAGATTAGCGCATTCAAACAAACAAACAAAGAAACTCTTCAGCTTTATAATATTAGTTTAGATTATGCCACATTTTAGGTTGACTTGATAACATTTTTCAAGATGATTCGAAGATTGTATCTACATGTGTTTCCCTTTGTGGTCTTAACACATTTTACTTACATGGGACTTAGCGTTCACCCATAACTTAAGCAGACAACACACAGTCTCTTCCCTAAGATGGTTTCAATACCGTTACAAAGATAAGACTTTATAGACCCTCAACTTAGAACTCATGAACAACATTTCATTTTCATTTCATGAATACAATATTGTCCTTTTACAAAGGTTTATATAACTAATATACCTTTAACTTCATGATCTATTCAAAAGCAGTGGAAACAATATTGTCTTCTTTCTAGTCTTGATTTTATTATTAAAATACTAGCGGCTTTGTCAGTGTTAGTCCAGGATAATAAAAGCGAACCATTCTCTTTCACCCGTAACTTCACTCATAGCTGTAAGTGCTGTAACGGTAAAGGTACCTGCCCTCACTGACCCGTCTCAGAAATCCACCCCATATACACATAATTTCAACAATTCTATAGCTATAATTCCCCCAACAGCGCGAAGAAGTGTTCCTAACATCGCGCGTCACCCACGTGGTCGCGGACGAGCGGCCGGCGGTATGGCGTGAGAGCCGCGCCCGCGCCGATGCCATGCTCGAGAGACTGCGCGCGCAATCGCCGAAGCACGCGCAACATAATTACGTGCAGCTCACCGTGCAAAAGGTATGTGGTGTTCGCTACATATGCCATACACTTTGGCAGGTATAATAGGAATGTTCATGTCGCCGCCACATGGCTGAATCTGCTATTTGATTGAATGACTAGCGGAGATTTGATTCAATGTACGCGCTAGGCATTCAACAATATGCCGAGCTTTGTATCTCCTCTGTTCAAAGAGCTATGTTTCAATCAACTAATAACTAACTAAAAGGAGATGTAAATATGTTACAATCAGCTAACTAGTTAGACATTGAGTGACTTTTGTTAAATCAATGTTCAGCCTAGTCATTCAATGAAGGCGCTAGTCATCTGATTCCTTTACCTGTAATACTGATATCTTCACAAGTTACACATTGCAATACACTGTACATGTATGACTAGTACAAGCAGGTATATAGTGATACCTGTACACTATAATATACCAGCCTGTACTTAACAATCAAAATACAGGGAAAATTGTGTTACTGATACATTTACAATTTACAAATCGTAACATATATTTCTGTACCAATGTTCGCTTCGAAAAATTTAACTCAACACCACACCTAATCAATGGTCACCAAATAGTAATTTACTCTTGATATACTAGTGTTTTACACCCTACACAAACTGCTTTTCCTGGTTGGTCGTCGAAATTTACAAAGAATATTAAAAAATACAACATGGCCTATATCAATAAAAATGTAATTACAAGTGGTTATAAATCTTTTTTGTTTTTATTAAACAATTAAATCTACAAAAAAGTGTCCAATCTTTCTTCTTTATAATATCTATTAGTCTAAATGTGTGCATAGTTTTAAAAACTTGAGCATAGTGCTTCTAATGTTGTTTTTGTAAATGTTTGGTGTATTTAGAGTAGTTTCCTATATTAAATTGAAACCTTAAGTACTCAATTATTGCATGACAAGTTAAAAATAATGTTCATGAAAGGATTTTGCAATCAATATGTCTGAATTTTTGTAAATAGCATGTGAACTATTGTAGTTTTGCAATATTACTGATATAGAAGAACCCTTGCGAATTGTTTTCTTTTATTGTTGTTTCTTGTGCTACAAAAAATTGCATAGTTGCAACTTAAAAAATTTGCATGTCAACTAATTTTATTAATAAAAATAACTTTGTGCTAGATATTTCCCTTTTTCAACTTAACTTTTATTACTAATATTCTTAACTTATTATTTCTCAACCTGCAAGTAATAAACAACTAAGAAAATAATTTTTGTTCATTTTACATATTATAGTTTAATATTTGTTTTTTAATAGTATAAGGTTGGGAAATAATACGCAATCTCTTCGCTATATATATTATATATCCTTACAATGTATTTATCATCTTTCAGGCTATAAGTCTATTGGATAAACTGTATGACACATTCTTCACGCAGCGTAAAGCGCAGGTCAACTTCTTCAGTAAACATTTTATCAAGATTGAATTTTTGGACAAGTATGGACCCCTATAATGAAATAAAAATTCGATGTACGATCAATTATATTAACAAATTCCCTCTTTCTGCAGACCGTGCCGACCTGTGTATAAGGAATTTGATGAGTGGCCGCAGATCTCACTAGAGCCCGACCCTCCCAAGGAGAAGAAAGAGAAAAAAGAGTCGCCGGAGAATCTCGTCGCAATTCCTTCTAACAATAATATCGGTCACAAGTAAGTTTTTAACAAGAAACATATTTTTCTAAGAATTGTATATTACGGCTTGTGAATTTGATTGTAACAGTGTTCTATGTGTTCGTTATTTATTTATTGTAATGTTTGTCTTGTTACAGAATGACGCGGAAGAGTCGACCTCGTATAAAAGATAAAGAAATAAAAGAAGAGAAGGGTGGTTATTGTGAAATGTGCAATGTTGATTACCCAGACGCCACCACACATCGACGGACGCCCCACCATCTTGCGTTCGTCAGAAACCACGCTAACTTCTTAACTCTAGACTCTCTTATAACCTCAGGCGCAGATGTCAACACCTTCCTTGACAAAGCCACTCCAGTAAATGGTGAAAGACGTTCGTTGCGCAAATTGTGCAATGGTGACTCAGAACCAAAAAACAGACGTTCCAAAAGATCTCAATCGCCAGACGCTATAAACGGCAATACAAGCCCGAGACGTAATGGCGGTCTCGATGAGGAAAAGAAACACAACACCAGATGCAGTAAGAAGACGAGTGAGTCCACACAGTCAGAAGACCGCCAGTATTATAAAGTAGTCGGCGTGAGTACAAAGTTACGGTCGAGCGGTGGATTCACCAAGAAGAAGGAATTACCCGTTTGTAATGGAACAAAACCATTAGTGGTTAAGTTCAGGAAAGTGCGGCGTTCAGAACTATCAGTGTTGAGCGATGAGGCTGAACAATTCATGTTTCCAAAACGCGCTAGCTCCACTAGTTCCACTTCTTCCGATGATGATGACGCGATAATCAACACAAAAACAAGGAAAAAGGCATCGCCGCAGCTCCCACCGCCCGCAACAGAAAGGCAAAGGCTTGCCAGGCCGGTAGCGTTGAAAGAAGAATCCTCAGAAGAAGATAGCTGGCCGGAAGAAGATAAGAGGAGAAGGAAGCGACGGGCACCACCAGTGATTAAAAGGGCTAAGAGAGGGTGCGGTAGACCAAGATTACAGCCACCGAGTAAACCGCCTGAACCTGAAGAAACACCCCCACAACCAGAGCCAGAAGTCAGTCCACTCAGAGAAGAAGCTTCAGAAAAGTGTATGAAGTGGGAAGACGGCAAGTTGAAATACACTCCGGCAGTGGAACAGTTGGAGTTTGCTTTCGAATCTGTGCCACATAGCGAGCCTTGGTTTGAGACGTTCAAGCGGCAGGATCAAGACAAGGTTGTTGCTAAGAATGTTCCTCAGTATTTCGGTAAATATGAATTACTAACTATGGACTTTAAGCATGAAATAGCTATTACTATTTGTTTATCGTAATCTTGGAAATTCCATGATATTATCAATGTCTTTGTATTTATTATTAGTTTATAAAAGCTTAGATGTACTTAAAAATGTATTATTGTTAACTTTATCTTTTTTTGTTACAGCGCTTTACTCAAAGTCACCAAAGTTACCATACGAAATTGGTCAGTTACCACCTTTGAAGCCAAATTGTTGTCCGTTAAGTGACCTCGTTCGCCGCGAGGAGAAACCTGGGCCTTCACGTTCATACGGGACTAGAGGAATGAAGAAACAAAAGATTAGAAAGCGCACAGCCGCCATTCTAGCACTTGAAAGTCATCCCAGGAAATCTCCAAGAGAACATGCTTCTACGTTAGCCATTTTAGGCTCAGCCGGCCTCCTGCATCGGCGGAAAAATGTTGACGACTCTAAATCAACAGCTTCCGAAGAGACAATTAGTGATACTCACTCCAAAGTAGAACCAATACTTACAGAAACTCAAGAGGCTTCGGAGAGGTTACAGCAATTCCTCTCTGAAGTGTTCGAAGACGCGTCAGATTACGATGTATCAGAGGATTTAATGGACTGCGATGCGTCCGTTATCACTTCCAAAGCCATCCTAGATATGTCCAGTTTAGTGTCAGAGTGCGAAAACTGCGATCTTATCCGGAACGAAATAAAACAGGACACGGGCAAGACGAGAGACAGACGCGGCAAATTCAAAAAGAAGAACCGGACCGGCTGGCCGACGAAGAGGAACAAGAAGAAAGGTTCTAGAAACAGCAGCACGGAGGGGGAGAAAGTTGACGGCAGTTTGGACAGATCGTCGGCTGAACCAGATCTCGGAACGCTCAGCGAAGCAGATGAGAACCATTCAGAAGCTGAAAACGATAACACTCTAACCGAAGAGTCGAAATCTAAAGAAACACCCGTAGCTAATAAGAAATCGTCTGATCATGAGGAGCTTGAGCTGGCGTGCCCCATGGACGTGGAAGAGAATAAGTCTGAGAATGTAGATAAGAATTTAATAGAGAATAAATGTAGCGAGCGGTCGTCGAAGGAGTCTGAAAAGCGGACGTCGTCAGAAGGCGAGGAGAAGGTGGATTTCAAGAAGAAGAAGCGAGCGTTGCAGGGTCTATGTGACTGGCTGCCAGTAGTGCGCGTGGCTAGAGTAGACCCCAGCGCGGGGCGAAGGCTCCGTTCGGCTGGCAGGGCTCGCTCCAGCAAGTTTAGATAGCGCCCGGCCCCCACCAGACTTAGTGGCTAAATAAGTGACTAGGACAATTGAATTTCAGATGTTGAAGCACCGGTACAAAGTTGACAGTTTATGTGTAGTTCTCCGTACCATCTGTGTTATATAGACGCATTGGTGTCCTTTTTTTTTGCTACCGTAACAAATAGATGTTGAATTTCGATGTGAATATATTGTTACTTCCCGTAATGTTGTGATATTGATTAGTATCACAAGATTTTTATCTAAATGTTTTAGATTCCACTTTCCGTGTATGATAGATATTACCAATTGTTCCTTGTTAATTGAATTCGGCTAATATTAAAATGTCGGCGTATTCAAAAACCGATTTGTATTTTCAATATGAATCCACATACATACTAAAAAATATATGATGGCATAATTCAATACCATGCAATTCCTAGAATTAGTTCAATTTATGATACTGCATTCATTCTCTCGATGTCTGTCTGAAACATCTGAAATAATCCTAAAAATAACTTATTAAATACATATTTATTTTGTATGATTATAAACTGGAGCTATATTATTTGAATGTTAATTTAGTATGAAAGTTTCAGTATTTATGTCTCGAGGCTGTGTGTAGCCGTTGTAAATATATGTGTAATATACTTAGAAATTTTGTTATCTATTTAGTATAAATGTTGTGGTTGTATGAAGAGTGTCTCAAGAGCGAACTTACTCTGTACATAAATGTTTTCGTATGCTTAAAGTATGTTGCTTTTCTTGAAATGAAAATTGTTTACTGTCAGTTCATCAGTAACATTGTATAAATAAAATAATTACTCATAAAATTTGTTGTTATTTATCCCTCTCTATATCCTACAATATATGAAACACAGATATGAAAAGTATACACTAATATTTTTAATTGGCACAAGCTAGCTTAATTTTCATATAGGAATTGTGTTAGAGAAAAGTTAAACTTATTCCTGTAACTATCAAAAACTATTGATCACGAAAAATTCCCAAAAAAAGCGGTAATAGATAATCCAAGTATTGTGTAGTAGTATAGATATCGGTGAAGTCGGGGCATAAGCTACAAAATAAATTAGTTCGCTTCGAAATAGACTTGCTAAACACCTAACATGAAGAAATTCAAGATTTTGAATGCGATTTATTATTCATTATATTATTATCCCGACGTTTCGCAAACTTCGCAGCGAACGTGGTCACGAGGGAGTCTCAGGATAATAATATAATACAATAAAATACTACCTAACATGAACTTGAACAAGGACGGCTAAAATATTACATCCTACATATAAGTATTATAGCATTTTCAAAATACCATTCTTATTACGTGGATGAAATATGAACTATTTGTATTTATTTAAATAAAACTGATTACGAGTTTCTGTAATAAAAATAATACGATCCATTTCATGGAACAGTGTCAATTTTATCAAAATTTGTTTAGTAGTTTAGTAGATACATCAAAAGTGACTAATGGTAGAGGAGACCGAAAAATTGTGTTGATTTACAAACTTATTACTGAATACTATTATTTTCCTTTTAAATTGTCTTACAAATTACAATGATGATGATTGATGATGATAACTCGATAACAATTATTAAAATATAAGTCAAAATCGGTTAGTAGGTATTAAATTTCAATGAGATCATAGTTACCTACCTAAAATTAATTATTCCATACAACCAAATACCTAAAGTTTCTTTACTTGTGCTAATGCGACGGAACATAATTTACCAATAATAATAGTCGATTTCTAAGTGCGCTCTGTATAGCCACAATGAGTTGATGACCCATCAATAAACTAGCCGCGTATAAGTTTACTGTCTACGATCAATATATTGTCACGTGGTATTACCATATTTCCTTACAGTATGGCGACGAATGCACTTGTGCAGAGAAACGGAGGGGAACTGGCGGGGGGTCGGGCGACGCGGGCCGCGCAACTGGCAAAGTGCAAACACGCTTAGTTTGCCTTACCTAGCGCGAAGGGCAGACGCTTCAGTTTTTTGTCTAATAATTTATACTTACGTATTCTATAATGGTTGTGCGCACAAACTGTTGTGTTCATGGATGCAAATCTACATTTAAATCCAAGGACATGAAGTTTCATAGATTTCCTCGCGATGAGAGGTAGGTTTTTCAAATTCTGTTTAGTACCAAATCAAAGATAGGGTTGTCTCTAGACTCTAGGAGACAAGAAAATGTCAATGATTTTTTGTAACAATTATATATATAATCTATCTAATATCAAGTTTTTGACTATACATATTTTAAGTTATTATAAGATATATTATTGAGGATTTTCAAGAAAACCAATATGTTTCTCTGTAAATTCAAAGTTTTTATTTGAAAGTTTTCACAATAGTTAACATACAAATAGTTTGTTACTACAACAATATAGTAATCTCACAATTTCAAAGAAACGACATTTAACAAATACTATAATAAATCCTCAATTATATCCCTTCTATCTCTAGTTTTATTATAAATTGCGTTGCTATCTAGTTTTATTATAAACTAGCGGTCCGCCCCGGCTTCGCCCGTGGTACATATTTCGCAATAAAAGGTAGCCTATGTTCTTTCTCAGGGTCTAAAGATTGTCTGTGCCAAATTTCATCAAAATCGGTCCAGTAGTTTATGCGTGAAAACCATACATACATACATAGGTACATAATTACAAACCTTTCCTCTTTATAATAATACTAGCTTTCCGCCTGCGGCTTCGCCCGCGTTTTCAAAGAAAAACCCGCATAGTTCCCGTTCCCGTGGGATTTCCTGGATAAAACCTAGCCTATGTTGCTCAGTGAAGCTTTCTAATTGTGAAAGAATTTTTGAAATCGGTCCAGTAGTTTATGCGTGAAAACCATACATACATACATAATTACAAACCTTTCCTCTTTATAATCTTCTTATATATAAAATTCTCGTGTCACAATGTTAGTCTGCATACTCCTCCGAAACGGGTGGACCGATTCTCATGAAATTTTCTGTGCATATCGGGTAAGTCTGAGAATCGGCCAACATCTATTTTTCATATGTACCACGGGCGAAGCCGGGGCGGACCGCTAGTATTAGTATATTATTACCGCGAAGCGCGTCAAACGCGGCAACTGATACACAAAAATAATCCTTATGGCATATTGGCATGATTCTGTATTCACGCGCGATGACTTATAGCGTATTTCATGTATATAACTTTGGTGTTTCTACACCGATTTACATGATTCTTTTTTTATTGAATAGGTAATAATGTTAACTTTTTTTAATTAGAGATGAGTGAGAGTGTTGTAAACGTAAGAGTAGATACATATAATCAGAAAGCTCCGAATTGCTAAGCTATTGAAGTTTCACGTGTTATTGTGAGTCAATTTTAAAAGATAGACATAATTATGCTGTCTAGGAATTTATTTTTATATAATAATAATAATTTAAG
>CAJQZM010039228.1:0-60254 GCA_907164665.1 Colias nastes | reverse complement strand
TGTCTAAACCGTTGGTTTAATAGAATAAGTTTTAGTATTGTTTAGTTCCATCATTCGATAATAGATGACGCTAGTTGTAGAAGCTGTGTTTTTAAATCGCGCTTATGTTATTTTTTTGTAATTAGATATAAGCAAAATGGTATTGTATTTCCGCGACCCTTGGAAATATACGGTCAGAGCGTTTTTGTGTGTTTTATTTCCGCCTCTGACTAGTGTGTACTACATTGCTGGTGGTACAGCAATAATTTGATCGTTTGGTTTCTTTATTATTTTCATTCGTTATTCGAAGTCATTCAGTCTGGAGTCGATTGAGAGAACATTTATTTATATATTTTGCTTATTTTTATTTCTTACTAGCTATGCTCCGCGGTTTTACCCGCAGTGCTCCGCTCCTGTTGGTCTCAGCGAGATGATATATTATAGCCTATAGCCTTTCTCGATAAAGGGGCTATCTAACACCGAAACAATTTTTCTAATCGGACCAGTAGTTACCGAGATTAGCGCGTTCAAACAAACAAACAAACTCTTCAGCTTTATAATATTAACATAATATAGATATCTTAATATTCATTAAGTATTCACTGCACATAAGAGACGATTGAAATTTGAAACACGTTTTAACCTTGTTACAAATATTGTAATTATAATTTTTTCACGCTGTAGCGGTAAGGTTAGCGTTTAAATCTGTTTATGTCAAAAATCAAAATTTCGTAGTACCGACGTAGCTCTTACGAACGTTATTAAAAATTGTAATTAACATACAAATTCAAAATATCGAATTGTATAGGTAATATTACAGTATATACGGTGCATTTATCTGAATTAAAATTTGCAATCTTTATGTATGCTGAAGAGTTTATTAATTTTTTTGAACGCGCTAATCTCAGGAACAAAAATTCTTTCGGCGTTAGATAGCCCATTTATCGAGGAAGGCTATGTATATCATCACGCGTGAAACCGCGTGAAACCGCGGGGCACAGCACACAGTAAATTTAAATATTAAAAAATATTATATTTAAATATGTTATTATGGAGCACAAATGTTTAATAAATTGCCAAACAAGTTAAAAAATTGTGAAAGTCTAAATGTATTTAAAAAATTACTTAAAAATCACATTTACTGTAATTTAGAATAGTACAGTAGAATTTATGCTTATTTTGTATAAATATTACATGATAACTAAAACTAGAGAAATAAGTTTATTTAATTTAAGATAGCATGTAACTCATTTTAAGTGAACAAACTGTTCTTATGAGTAATAAAGTCTTTAAACCTAAATACCTACCTATATATTTAAAGCTGAACGTAACCGTCATACTTACCTATTTCGTTATTTTTTTTTCACACATCTAGTTTTAAAAGTATATCTCCATAGAAAGAGACGTTAAAATCACTGGAAAATAATTCTCGCTCGCAAATAAAATTTTCAATACGGCTAATAAAGTCTGAATGTGAGATTAACCTGCTAAATGAATTCTAAACGACGCTATTACGGTGAAGTAATGAAGAAAATTTTACGCAAATTTCTGAATATTTAAAATAGTATGGAAAGCTTGGGAGAGTTAAAAGTTTGTGTTTATATTACGTTGAAATTATTGTGGCATATTTTGTTTATCTAACTAATTTTAACGTAAAGAACGTTATCTTTATTTATTAAATGATTAATACTATAATATTTTATTCATGAAACCATTTTATACGATGGAGGCACTTTCTTCAAAAAATATTTGTTTCTTATTACTGCGGTATTATAAATTAAGAATTACATGATTATTCATTAAGCTTTAGATATGAATTAAAATGCGTTTTATTCAATACTTCGCCATGTATATGTATGGGCTATAGCTAAACTATTGAAATGCTCAATGATTGAAATCCATTGCAATTGTTTTTAATTTCACCATCGAAAAGCATACTAATTTCTGTCGTAAGACTTCTTTCTATTTATAAGACTAATTATTTGAAATTTCAAATAGATCTCAAAGCATAAGGAAATATAATCGAATGTACCTAATAACCATAAGGCTACACATACATTATCGAATCTATTAATTTTAACAGTAACAAAACAGTCTAAAGACTCTTCAACAAAATGATGTCAAGTAGTCCCCTTCAAACAAGATTATACTTCAGTTACACTCTGTGGAAAGCTATGGAGGAATTATTGGTCCTAAACAAACTGGCCAATCCTTAAACGTTTGATTAAATTTGTAAAGTATTAATTAGTTCACATCTTAGAATATATTTTGATAGAATAATATAACGCGGAAAATTTGGGTCGTTGAAAATATTATAAGGCAGAAGATCACATGTTGGGCAGGTATCGAATTTTTGTTATTTTGTATCTGTATTTACTTTTCGTGTAGGTGAGAGATCGACGTCATTTCTTCCTATTGTAAACTACGATTACCTAAAGTGCATGTAATGACGATATCAAATCATTGGAAGAAAGACCAGTGTGCCTTCTTCCTTTTTAAAAATACGTCATAATTTGACAGGTTGCAGGAGCGCTGAAATCGACCAGTGAAACAATTTTGTAATTAAATTAATTCTGGAAACTGACGAAGCATTTAACATCATATCACTGTAAACATCTTACTAACACTTACTAATTATTCTATATTCGAAAATTTAAATATGTCCGTCGTTATTATTTTTAATCGACATAATATTTCGTACTATAGACGAAACTGCAACAGACGACAAAATATTTAAAATTCACGTTTAATTCCGTTAAACCTTTCTGCCTAAGAATAACATTAAACCTGACCTTAGAGAAAAATAGATATGACATTGAAAAAATTGGATTCAATTTATTTCAATGCATCTCAAAGTTGGTCAAGTTGTACCGGAGAAATGGAATGGTAGCGGCCTCTTCAGGCGTTAAGTACGAAAAATTCAACCTCCCGGCGGAATCGTGGAAATTAATTGTACCCGCCAACCTGCCGCAAATTTTAAATTAAGTTTTTTAAGTACACCTCGAGTGTGGGCAGTGTTTGCCGTTTGGGGTTCCGTTTATGCAATTAGGGTTAACTAGTGCTGTTTGTGGAGGGTTTTCATTTATTCTCGGAAATGTGAGCTTGGTGGGAGCAATGTGTTACCTGATTTAATAGTGAGGGTATTGTGTTAGTTAATTACAGTATTGCATTACATATAAAACTATTATTTACATTAGATGAGATTATTTTCAGCTGACTCTATTTTAAAATACCGTATAGATGAATAATCATCAACAAAAATAATATTTATAACTCTATATAGGCATATAAAAATAAAAGTTCATTACAAAAAATATGCGCTCAGTAGGTAGGTATTCTTATAAGTTGTTTAGTTTCTGCGCTTTTAGACTAAATAACTATAATATGACTAAATAATATGAAATATTCTAGAAAACATTACAAACTATGAAAGCTATTAGAAAACCTATCTCTTGTGAGGACTGGACTTCCTTCGTTCAAGCGCGTTCCGTTATAGGAAGTAATTTTCGGCATGATTTATCACTGAAATACGAAGGTAATAATTATTTTCCAACTAAGTCGACAAAGTGAAAAAGGGACGTTCACTGCCCAGTAGAAAATTATTATTATTATAAAATCATTAGTGTTTAGGCTTTTATGATTGATGAGCAACGCGCTTGTGCCATGATTTGACATTTACGGAGTAATTTTAGTATACAATAGACGAAAAGGACAAATAATCAAATTAAGTGGGATGAGAGGATTATTATGCATTTGGATTTTAGGCTTGTCTCTATCATGTAAAATAGAAAACATATTTTCAGTGATACAGTTAGACTTGAGTATATTTCTTTATATAATTGAGAAATATGAGACACTAGCTGTGCTCCGCGGTTTCACCCGCATTGCTCCTCTCCTATTGGTCTTAGCGTGATGATATATAGTTTGTAGCCTTCTTCGATAAATGGGCTATCTAACACGGAAATAATTTTTTAAATCGGACCAGTAGTTCCTGAGATCAGCGCGTTCAAACAAACAATCAAACAATCTTCAGCTCTATAATATTAGTATAGAAAAACACGATTTTCATAAAAAATTCTTAAATTTTATACCTACTTCTCTCAGTTATGAAATACCTATTGGAATATTATGTCAGAGCTGTCGTAAATAACATTTCTATCTACAGCTTTTCCCGAACCCAATTTCACACACTATGAAAATCCATTCGCTCTTACAATGTGTCCACAGCCTTACAACTTACCGAGTAAGCTTGTAATAATATGTTACAGCAAATACAGCGTTTCGTGACGCGTTCGCGTGTTCGGGTGAAAGATTTGAGTGATTATCGGCAGTGTGTGTGTGAATTGTGGCATTCTCTCAAGTAGCCGAGGTCTTTTTATCCCCATTGAAACAAATCAATGGGGTTTAGGTCGAGGGACCGTGGAGGCCAGGCTTTAAGGCAGGCGTCACCGGCGCATGCGCAGGCTGCAACGGCCTATCCATCTTTCAGGGTATCTTTGCCCTTTTTTAAAAACTCCAGAGCCTCGCCCGCCGTCGCAGAGTGGCAAGTTTATCGGTTTTTCGATATACCTTATGCTCCGAATTTCACTGTAAACAGCTATAGTTATAAAGTAAAACAAATATAGTGTGTACAGACCTTATAGTACATAGGTGTAGCCTGATTACACTGTATAGAGCTATAATTGATATACAAAGTAATCCAAAAATTATAGAGTGGTACTCACTGCTCTATAATTTAAAGT
This sequence comes from Colias nastes, assembly GCA_907164665.1. NCBI lineage: Eukaryota > Metazoa > Arthropoda > Insecta > Lepidoptera > Pieridae > Colias > Colias nastes. The sequence goes on along the minus strand of CAJQZM010039228.1, from coordinate 55,533 downwards.
ATAATAGTAAGGTAAAGAGTAGACAGTAGACACAAAAATAACCAAGTTCTAGAAAATAAGCATCTTAAATAGTTGTTTTGTAAATCCAGTAAATGAAGCATTTTGAATAAACAGTTTCCAAAACTTGAATATATGTTTTTAGATTCCTTTTTGACTTTGGTCTCTTAAAATGGGTTTTGTAAAAATAAAAATAAATATAATGTAGTTGTATCTGGATCTAAACAGCATAGTAGTATTATAAAATGGATCATATTATGCCAAAGTGTATGTGTATAAAGTGTATTCCTCGTAGAGCAATAAATACCTTTTCTTATGCGGAAACTACAAACCACTTAAGTCTCATGCAAAATGTAACATAATTAATCATACACCCTTATAACCCAACCATGTAATGTTGTCCTATAACCCGGCACAGTAATGTTGTCCTGGACCCAAACATCTCAGAATGTGCTGACACTAGATCGTTAGGAAATGATACGTGACCCCTATCTACATAATGTTATCGTAAAATACAGATGTTAGACATACTGTACAATAGTTTGTGATGACTAAAGACAAATATCCTTTAAGATGCAAGAGCTAGACAAGAATAAAGCAAAAATTTAAAATAAATTGGTAGATTTAAAGTAAGGTCGTATGGTGTGAATGTACTTGCAAAAAATGTGAATAGCAAAATGATAATAAAAATAATTTGAATAGAATTCTACAAACTTGCGTCTAATAATAGGTCTTGACTTTGAAGTAGTTAACTGGTAATAGCTTATTGATTTGGAGATATTTTAAGAGCTCGCGTAAATATTCTATCGTTACCAGTTTTAAATTTAAACAAAACTGCTATGTTAAAATATGCAATTCATAAGGTTTTACCTTTCCATTACTACTGTAATATTACCAAAACATTTCACAAACAGTGCGTTAACCTAAAAACGAAAAGAATTACCAATAACCATGAACTATATCACTATCTAGAACTGCGCAATAACACAATAAGTTGGAATATTCCAGAAGATGAATTACCTTAGTGGAAAATGCTTTGTAACGCCGAAGCTCGGATCACGGTTCTGCAATCCATTAGCGAACAATGGACGTGGTTACAATAGATGTTAAGTCGATCTTGTTGCATGTTAATGCTTTGGTTATTTATTTTGTAATATATTTATATGTGGCGGATAAAGACCAACTGCGTCTTTAACAACATAAAGGAGCGTTCTTTCTTTTGAAGGTTACTTTGATACGTTTTTTCAATTATTTAGTGACTTATGAATCTCATGCAGTATTTAATAACGAGGTGTGCATATTATCATGTATACCTGATGTATTATTTGTGTCATTTTAACTATCATAGAATTAAACGTCCTTTTTATAAATATTTGAACAACGCCGACTCACGATCATAAAAAAATAATAAGTATTTTTCCAAGAATCTCTTTTATTATTTATTTTAAGACAGACACTTCGCGCCAAAGGGATATCGCTGATCTCATTCCCATATACATTTAGCAAACCACTTTTAAATCGAATCCAAAATACGCTGTTAAAAATTCTACTATCTGCAAAATGTCTGTCTACAAATTTCCACCCGATTTGTCTCGTAGAACAAAGGAAACAACCCGTCTTCTCATCTTGATTTTACAAGATACGATCAAACACAAACTTTCTAAGGATAGGTACATAATTATGTAACATTTGACATCTTGAGGGACATAATTCCCTTATTATGTAAAGCTAAAATATATACATATATATAGTTTATCGATTTTAAAACAATTCTACATCGCAAAATAATATATTTATTCTAACAGTTTTTATTGTAAACGTTATAGTTAGATTAAATTAAGAAATGTAAAGAAATTGAAAAAGGAATTGCAAGGAAAGGCTGTTTCCAATAGTATGAAATTGAAAGAAAATTCGGAGATTTTTGCAGATACGATTAAGTCTGGCATTGTTCCAGAGATAACAAAACGGGATAAGTATAGAATAGAAAAAATACTAAAAAACGCAACGTTTACATATATTCAGAATTAAAATCACATGAAATGTGTGTCTTCATATTCTCTGATAGAAAAACGTAACCTCTTAATAAAGTGAATTGATAAAATTAATATTATAGCACTTACACTGAAATATTAATTATTAATTGTATCCAATAACGGTATTTATTAAAATACGATATTCTAACTTTTCCATTTCTAATGAACAAAAATGTACAACACATAGAGAAGAAAATCTTAACTCTATTTGCCGTATTAACAAATTTTATCTAAACGCGAACAAAGTCGTAGCAAGACATTAGTCTTAGTTGCATACACTTGAACAAGGTTATAGCAAATGGCGGCGACATATTAACTATGTGAAACATGACAAGACTGCTTTGAGTCAAGCCTCTGTCCATGAGATTAAAACATATATAACTATACAAGTAGGTTGTCCCTTGGTATATATGTAGATAACAAGAGGTCCGTGACAAAATATTATAAAAATATTATCACTACATAGTATAAAACCAAGTCGCTTTTTCTGTCCCTTTAAACCTCTATGTATGCTTAAATCTTTAAAACGACGTGTGGCACTCGGGGACTGCCGCGGTAAAGCTATTGCATGCTATGCCTTCAAGCCACACCTCCGCCCGTCGGAGTGGGGAGCGTGAGGTTTTTTCGTTACGGAATTTCTCGGTTCGGTCCCCGCGCTCAAAGCCCGCGATAGAAGCTATGCAATAGCTTAAAACTACACAACAAGAACTTTCCCTTTGCATTGAAATTTCTTGTATATTTATTTACTGTATATGTAAATAGCATTAATGTTTATTCATATAATAATATGTCATTGATTGGGAACACAGTCAGTTATTCAAGCCGCAAGCCGAACTCTGAAAGCCAACGTTGCAGAAACTTCCTCTGCGTTATAATAATATTATTATGATGTGGGAACATTTCGGCATTAGTGAATGTTTTGTTTTCGCATGTTATTATAAATTTTACTTCAAATATACGTAAATATCAGATCATTTAGTAAATAATTTATTAGGATGAAGACAACGGACCAAAAGCCAGCGTTAGATAAAATAAGTGGTTTAAAAAAGCAGTCGTAAAATGCAGCTAAAAGAAGTCTGGAAGTTAGAGGAGAGGCTAGCTATTTAACGCAATATTTAGCGATCTCTAGCATTACAAAGTTTATATACGTTTTAACTATTTTTTTAACAGCTGTATAGATAAAAAAGTATATAATAAAGGTAAAATATTATAAAGTAATAACATAATATTATGTAACATATTTTAAGTGTATCTCGAGAATTATAGTAGAGCTCTTTTTATGTATAATATATAAAGTAATTTGCATATTCAAATTTAATACATCACAAAATATAAACCATTAATTTTAACACTCTTAATAGTTTCAACCTTCACGTTTAAAAGCTAAAAACAAACACGTAAAGCGTTCTTACAAAATTAGCAATGTCAATTGCACTCATCTATTTATTATTGCATACAAAATGTGCTTTAAATATATGTACACTTAAAGCCGGCTACTCACGTACCTGCAGCAGGGGCAATATTGGAATTGCACCCTAATTGGCTCGTTAATTGGGATGTGTGACAAGCAGGGGCAATTTAGAGAACAGTTGAAATTGCTCCGACCGTGCAACCGAGATTGTTCCAATATTGCCCCTAAGGAAGGTACGTGAGTAGCCGGCTTTATAACACGTGCAATCGTCAACTAAGTGCTATGTATTTGTTGCGTCTGGCACAGACCGACTCATGGCTGTTATGAATATTGTATCGGCGATAATTGAAATTACCCATTCACAGTGGAATGATTGCAACAGCGCATTTAAAATTCCGTCTTCTATCGCTTCTCGTAATTGCTGAGGACTGTTTGTAAAGCTACAGATACAAATCTTTTGGACTTTGCTTTACCTGACCTTTGGAAAGGTTATCTGCGATTTATTGTGAAAGTGATGGAATGCATTTGTTTCCACATACGCTCATAGTTACAAATGAAGTTCAGTAAAGTTAGACTTTAACATACCTGAGCTTTGTAAAGGTCATCTTTACTTCTGATGAAATGGTAAAGTAGGGATTGAATTTGTTCATGCATTAACGCTTACTAGCTGTGCCGGCGCTATATAGCCTTATACCCATCTATCATTCTTATACCTAACAGTAAAATAATTTTTCAAATCGGACCCGTAGTTCCTGTGATTAACGTGTTTAAGCAAACAAACAAACTCTTTAGTTTTATAATATTATTAGAAAAGATAATATTGTATGCGCAAGTTCAGTTTGGCCACTGAAATTTGGTGAAGACTTTGAAACATTTAATTGTATTCTCTTTAAGTATTTAGCTTTCCCTCGTAACTCCTCGTACGCATTCATAAGTCTAGGATCATAAAGGTTCCTTTTGTAGCAATTTTATGGATTATGACTATAAGTTTACGTGCATGAGTTTTTATGGGAAAAGGTGGTCAGTATCGGCATCTTGTATTAGTTTTATTATTTTAACATGCGGAATCTGTACTGTTAGCCTGAGCCAAGCCCCTAAGAAACTTAAAACATCACTATTATAATGTTATACAATCGCAGAAATAATAATATATTCCGAACCACCACCATTGACATTCCCAGCATTAGTGACATAATACAAAATAGGTATAGGATATTGTTATACCGTTTCCGTACTTCGTTAGAACAATTCATCGTTGAACACATCAGGTCCACCTTACGCCTCATTGATATTCCTAGAAGGAATCCCCAGGTCTTAGGAGTTTTTGCACGAACATCCCAACTTGTTAGTAACTTAAATGTTTGCGAACTTCCACTTTTATGAAGTCATTAATTTGAGCTTCTTGCGCCGCCTGTGATTCTTAATGTTAAACGTTTTAAGATATTTTCCTTTTGAATTTTCATTGTCCGAAATTTTGTGGATTTGTTGAGTTGAAAGTTGATGTTTAAAGATGTTTTATTCGATATTTTCTTCTTCAATCTTGGTAACTTTTGTATTGAGCGGTACAGGGTCAAACCAATAAACTTTTCGACCTCTTTAAGAACCAAACAGCAAAATAACTGAAATTTTGATAAAAATTTAACCCCCGTTTTATTAAAAGTTTAAAAAAAATATATATCGCATTGTGCTTGTTGCTCTAATGAGGCATCCTTAATCATAGCATGTTGTGTATTGAATAACTCATTTAACATTACCAAATATAATTTCGAATTTAGGCATTATATCGTTGGAATTATCATTTGTATACATCTAGCAGTTACCCAATTAAGCGACGAGACGAAACAATACAGCAATTTTAATCTCATTATAAATGGAAATAATCCGTTTTCATATCAAGCCTGGTAAATATTCATCAAACTTTTAAACGATATTACAAGTTTCAATAATATTTTAAAATATTTTGTAGAGCACTACTTCAAAGATCAAAGGCTATCCAATATTGATAAGCGTTTCACTTAATTAGAATTACAAATCTATTCTTTTTACTTTATCACCTGTTACTTAACCCGGCGTCATTGTGGTAGAAAACAGTTACGCGAACGTTGAGGTGGGTCAATATGACCCATATAATTTATAGTTTGTAATTTTAAACTTTTTAAGATAATTAGTATTCTATCTTATTATTTTAGGATAAGGGTATTCTATTTTTGATAATAAAAATTAAAAATAATAATTAACCAACGTTTTATTGACTTTTATCAACTTTTACATAAACTCATAAAAACAGGAACAAAATATAGACATATTACGTTTTCATTACATTACTACGCTATTTACCAATAATTACGGTTTCTAATGGCTCTATTATAAACTTAAGTCTAATATCTTAAGAAAAAACTTCAACAAAGCATATTAGAATCTTCGTTGGAAATGAAATCACTACAGAAAAATATGATGTGTTCAGGACAAATAAATTAATCGCAAGCTAGACAAGTATGTTTTGTTTAACTGTCTTTTTTTGCCGTACACACTTGAAATCTTTTGCGGGTATTGCAGGTGGCTCCTCTGATGATCCACCGACAAATTTTCAGATTCTTTTGTGCATTTCTCGAGGCAAGCAATTCAATTTTCAAATGTTCTCCGATCAGAGTAAGACCTAAGTTTTTCAAAATATTACGTCGCTTCTCGCTTGAATTGTTATTATTTATGCGATGTATAATAAGCGCATTAATTCCTGACATGATCAACATGACATAAAAAATTGGTAAAAAATTGACTGGGGCCACCTTTTGGAGTAACGACTCACATCATATGTGGCGCAAAGTTCATCAGCGACAACAACCCCATATTTCGTTTTATTATAAAAGGTGTTGATTTTGGGTATTCGTTTTTCTCCGCTTGACACACACTCCGCACACTAACATGGCCCTCTTCTTCAATTTCATCATCATTATCAGGTAAATCATCCTCTGAGTTAGACTCTACTAAACCCACCATGACACGTTGAAATTCTCCATTTTCTCCGGTCATAATACCTATTTTATAATGAGTGACAAACAAAAACATTAAAATCAAAGCAACAAGCAAAAAAAGAAATTGCGGACACCAAGAAATCACACACAAAAGTAAAAATCGATTACTTAAAAATGGCGCGTAATTGTTACTTCGATTGTGAGGATGGGTCATATTTACCTTTTTGGAAAGTTTACGCGTGTAGCTCCTAGAAAACTCGCCGTCGAACTGATTTCACCACCAAAACGTTTAAAGTACAGTGTTGGCTCCAGCTACTACAAAGAACAGCAAAATCGCGCACGTAGTTACAAAGATATTATAAATTATAAACAAGCCGGGTCATTTTGACCCAACCTCAATGACGCCGGGTTAAAGTTTGTTTTAAATTTCTACCTATAATTTAATTACAATTATAAAACTATCCTTTCACAGTATTAACTGTTACTTACATTTTGTTTAAATTGATTTTTATAACCATCTATTAATAAAATGTCTTACCATCATAAACAACACCTCGCACCAGCTCAGCCACATCGAACACAGGATGACTGACCGTCAAATTCACTTCACTTTCACTGTCACCAAGCGTCACCACTTCTGCACTGTCACTTGGAATCCTCGCGTAATCACACGCGTCACCTATAGCTTCTACTGTAGTCATATCTGTTGTTGTTTCATCGTATATCTCTATGGGAAGTTCCAGATTGTCATCAAATGTGTCTATTGGTAGTTCTTGATTGCCTTCAAGCTTGGTTTCTTCAAAAGGTGGTCCTGGTGACCTGCCTGGAGCTGGGTCTCCACTGGGTAAGTTCAGTGTGGATGTGTATGGTAGTAGGATGGCGAGGATAGGCAGAATAATGTGTATTGGACAACGATTCATGGTGATTGGCTGGATGGAATGCGTTGGAGATCCCATTGTAGACGCTATGTTATGTTTGGTTTACCGCTCATGGTTGGTATCTGGAAAGAAAAGAAAATTTATTAAATATTATATATTTTGAGCTTATGCCTGTTAAATGTTGGAGTCATCGCCGATTCACATAATTTTATAATTTGAACATCAACCTTCCAAATACTTGATAGATTAGTTAAGAGCTTAAATCCATCAAATTACCATATTATATAGAAATAAACAACAATCTTGACTCAATAATTGTGAAGTCATAAACAAAAAATAGAATGCACTCAAACGGCCTCAACAATTTTGAAGCTATAGCTCTTCAGACATTTAATTTTAAACAGAACTTTATAATATTTTATGTCGTGGTCATATCGTAGAATTGCCCCTTTCATGAAATCCTTACGAATTTCATAAAGTAGTCTGAAGAGAGTAAGTAAATAAGTTTCAAAAACTTAATAAAATAAATAATACAAGAAGTTCAAAATGAAGATTTGAAACTACCTTTAAGACCATTTATAACTTAATTTTAGTTCTGTATTCCATAAAGCTGAACGATTACCTAATACAGGCCGCTAAAAGCAAATAAATCATCCTCAACTCTTATTTCGATTTTATTTAAATTAAATTAAACCGCCTTTGACTGCGAATCGTTAATATTTTTCTTTTTTATTAAATGGTCCAGCGGGAATTAATCAATTATATGGCTCTCAGATGAAGATAAAGTTCTGTGAATTTAATTTCTCTGAAAATTACCTTCGTTTACCGATATCTGTTGGATCTCTCGAGGGTTGGAGTGATTCGTAATTTATTATTACGGGCCAAATCGACCTCGAAAAGATTCACATACTAATTTCTGCAAATTGCAATTTGTATATCATTACATGTAGAAAAAAAATATAGAAACAAAATATCCCACGTAATATTTGCAAAAACGTGTAACTCAAAATGAAGATACGTTTGGTCAATATGCTAGTTTTTGCAATTTCGACAAATGAGACAATTTTTACGATAAACATCAAATCTTTTCAGACATTTAGAAGATTCTGGAATATAATTTATTATTATTTATTGAGTATGTACACATACAAAAATTAGTACTATCTGTATTTGGTTACATAACTATTGTAAATTACCGTGATGATATGTATGTATCAAATACCTTTGTAACTCGATCCTCTATCAAGACCGCCTCCATTGAACATGAGTATGGTCACAGTATTAATAATATTACCCTTCCTATATATGTACATATTTTATACAATACCATACGTTTGTCTTTCTAGATATTTACGACTTAATAAAGTGTAAATATTTAATATTCTATACAAGAACACCATTTAAAATGAGCAAATTTCCGCCACTCGCAAAAATATTCTCCGAAAATCCGCACCGCGCTGTAATTAAAATCCTTGCTCGTCATTTTGCGTCACCAAAGAGTTAATATACTATTAAATGAGCATAATTAACTATTAATCACGCTTTGGTAAACGCGTTTGAATTAACTCTTTGATGCCTCGCTTATTATAGCGGTGAGGAAGGCGGTATTTTACCCGATATTAATATTATATTAGCCTGTTCCCAATTTACGACATTGTCAGGGTGATAAGTAATAATTCATAAAGCAATAGAAATGATGTACACCGTATTTTAGTATTCTCTATATGCTGTTTATGGGGCCATCTGCGTGTGTCTGTCTTTTGATCCAAACCTTCGCTATTACTGTTATTACGTTATTACCATAGTACTAAAAGATGTACTATGCTATTACTGTAACCATTGTAATTATTATCCGGCTTATTTCCATTATATGGACATAAGGTAACGGCACCAGTGGTGGACAAGCATCCAGTAATGGACAAAATAAATATTAAATTTAAATAATAAGACCAAAATTAACGTTATGTAATTTGACAATACTTAAAATAAAAGTTTGGTTCATAAACTATCAAAATACGACACTTCATCATAATCGGTCATAATGTTTGAAGATGGCATAAAGTTATGTTTAGTTGCTGCGACTTGTTTCTCAGAAATCCGTTTTTACTAAGGAAATCCTTAAGGAATTGAGGACACAATTTTTTTCATAAGAATTTTTTTATTAATCTCAGCAAAATTTGATATTACTTTATTTTATAGTAGTTAAGTGCTCGAAATATTTCACGATATAGTAGCATAATAGGTTATGTTGTTTAAATAAAATTCTTCAGTGTCCATAACTGGATTTAATTCTATGGATATATCCATTTATGGACAAGTGTCGAAAATAAAGTTTTTTTAAAGATATTAATGACATACGTTTTTCTGTATTTTCTTTTCTTTCTGATTAATAATATACCTATCACGACAATTTCAAACATAGAGTTCCAGTATTGGACAACAATTGTCCATTATTGGATTTGCTTTGGTTCCTATAATGGACAATGATATTTTTTGTTAAAATACAATCAATGCCCTTAATAATGGGGATATAGTAGCAAAAGCCGCTGAAGAATTTGAAGTGCCAAGAATAATTTTGCACAATAAACTATCAGGTAAAAGTCCTAAGGTCTGCTCAATGGGTCCAACAACATACTACATCTATCCAAACAAGAAGAATATATTTAGGAACAGTGGGTCATTATGTGCTGTGCGACTCGTTCTCGGCTTCATTCTCTATCACTGCGTAGAGAAATCGCATCCTTATCTGTATTCTAACGCATCTATCGTAGGGAGTTCACTGAGGAACTGTTTGGATCGCTGTCTGCTGCTAAATTCCACCGCCGTACATCACGACACACGCTTAAATTACATCCACACCATCTTGACAACAGTTTAAAAGAAGCTTTTTGCCTCGTCGAAGGAATTTGGAATCCATATCGATTGACCGATCAGATTATAGCTACTATTGGCGGTGCACTGCACGAGTGTAGTGGAATGCCAGGAAACAGAGAGATATGGCGAAACATCATGAAGCGGGTTACATCTACCCTCCAAACCTCATTTTGACCACGTTCGCCACTCTCTAGTGGCGTGACGTGGTCAACATGAGGTTCACGTATCACTCTTGATACGACGAAGAAGAAGAGGTCCCAAAATGGATGGATGTGTGGCAGTACTTTTTTAAATTTTTAGTTATATTTTTCATCACTGACTTATTGAACAAAAAAAACCATATTTTTTTTCCTTGACGGACACAACTCGTATTTAACGATGCATGTATCCTATCTTTGCCTAGAAAATAGAAAATGGAAATTAAGACTGTTTAAAATATTATAAGTATGCAAAATAATTAATTAATACTATTTTTTATAAATACATCCCAGATTTATTGCATTTCAATCATCATTTTCAAGATTCTATTGATAACTATAAGTCTTCTCCAAGTGTAAATAACGTGAGATACAACATTAGGTACAGTCCATAAATGGGTGTTCATAACTAGATTTTGTCCAAAACTGGGTGTCCATCATTAGATTTTGACTGTCCAACACTGGTGAAAAAAAGTGTTTTTTTAATTTATAAATAACTTCATTATTTATGCATTGTAATCTTTTTTCTAACGTTGGTTACGTTAAACTAACATTGAACTAAAGGTATAACTAAACAATATCCAATAAAGTTAAAAAACCTATGAGAAATTTGAAAAAAACTCCAATTTTTTTCCTTAATCTGTACAAGACTGGTGCCGTTACGTTACCAATTAAAATATAATGTCTCAAATTACATACTTCGAAACACAGTCCCTAAAAATGTAATGTCTTGGCTGACACAAATATGTAGGCTAATTGAACCCTTAACTTTCCTAGACCTAACTAGTAATTTATCCTGGCCACGTAATTATGTTCCAAGGATGGATATATCGTACACGTCTAATCAGATAGTCTCAAGGATTTAGTGCTTCGCGTTAGTTGTAAAAACAGCTATATTATAAACGATAAAATTCTCGTAAAACACACAAAATACCTGGAGCATAGAAGCAGAGAAAAAGTAATCTCTTAGGCGCTTCGAAAATATTTTTTCAAGGGTTCTTAGTAAACATGTTTACGAAGACTTGATTGATGTTGCTCGAGAGATTAAAGGCTGTGTTTAATAAGTGGAAAACGTGGTCGTGGGATTTGTCAAAAGATTTGATTGAAGTAATGCAAATTTCTTCAGATGCTTTAACTCATTACTTAGGTACGTCAAACGCTCAAAATGCGGGTGATTTGTGCATATTGGCCGACTTTTTGGGCCTATGATCGGCTACCTCGTTACGATGTGTGTGTGAGCTCTATATTTATATAAAAAGTAAATTCAACCTTATTAGTGTTATGAACTTTATTTTGTGTGACAATGAAAATAAGAAGAGTACAACGAGAAAAAAGTTAATGGCCAAAAAGTTCGTCGAGAAGTTTTTTGTTCCTTATTGTTTAAACAACCTGTTATAAAGTATTTTAATTGACTAAAATTGAATCTGAGTTGTTATTTTAACGGATTTGCTTTAGATTGAGTTTTGGGTTTGATTTGTACCAACATTTTTGATGGGTGCGGGTTTCCCTGACCTTTTCCTATCTTCCACTATTTACTTTCAGGTTATTTTTAAAGGTCATACATAACGTTATAAATACAATGCATTGTCTCTTAACATTACATAAAGCTCAGCTTTAATAGTAAAACCTAAACTAAGAAATTAACAAATTATGACGAGAAATTTTCTAAACTTTTCCTTCGTTGTTTCACTATTGAAAAATTGGACATTAGATACTATTTAAATAACAAAATTCAAACGGAATAATGTTGTCTTTCCTTTCTTCTCTATGGAAATATTGGACATAACTATATCAATTTGCATAAACTAATAGAAGCAGTTAACAGAACAATACATTGAGAGGGCGAATATAATGATTTCTAGCGAACACAAAGTGACAAGGCCCGTTAACAACCCGGCCAATGGTTAGCCGTGAAGTAGCCTAGTGTTCAGGGAATTGCGACCAATTTGCGACTCAACGTCCAATGTGACCTTTGGATCGATTTTATACAAATTTAGATTGACTTGCAAGACAATGCTCATAGAGTTTTGGATGTATTGTGTGTCTTTCAAACGATAAATTCGCTGAAAATTGCGGTAGAGTTTTAAGTGTAAACCTCTGTTAACATTTTCATGTATAAATTGTGCTATAAGAAAGTGTTCAATTAAACGACTGTAAACAATGTATGGATGTTTGTTATTCATTTATGTGAAAACCACTTAACAGGTTTGATGATTCTTGGCAGTGTCGCTTCGCAACATAAAAAATAGAAATACTTGCTTGCCCAGGTAAAACCGCGCGGCACAGCTAGTATTTGATATTTTTATGCGAAACTTCTAACAAATTTCGATTGTTATAATAAATTTCAAGTTCCAAGAAGTTTGTTGACATTTTTGAAAGTTTTGTAACTTTCCATAGTTGTGTATTGTAACGATGTCATTTACCTTGGCCTTTTATGTCCTCATTTTTATGTCGTTAGAACGATATTTATTTATGCTGCTTTTAAATATTCTATTGTGAGATTTGTATAACTAAATTTTCATTACTTTATCACTACATAGTATAAAACAAAGTCGCTTTCTCTGTCCCTATTTCCCTTCGTATGCTTAAATCTTTGAAATTACGCAACGGATTTTGATGCGATTCTTTTTAATAGATAGTCATTCAAGAGGACGGTTCTAGTATATAATTTATTAGGTTTAAGACAAAGTGGGCGAAGCTGCGGACGGGAAGCTAGTACGATATAAAGCAATGAAAAAGTTATTTTTCTTCCCAATTTTCAAACATCACGAAGTTTTTAGATGAATTATTTGGTAAATTTATTTGATAATTCGATTATTTTTACTGTTTTCATAAAGGGGATAAGTATCAAGCAAGCAAAAAGGTCATGTAATGGTAGAAAGCGAGATCCTAACGAACGTAATCTGGTTGCCAACCAGACGAAATGTACAGAAATAAAAATACAATATTATTTGTTGTTTTCTTCTCCCGCCAAAAGCCATTCTCCCAAACAACACATTATATATACTTTGTCCTATGAACACACAGTAATGTAACGTACATTTACTTAGTTTTCATTTCCTTCAAGTTTTGATTATAGTTTTAGAGTTAGGTACATAACAAATGGGCTAGCGGAATTCAATTACTTGGGCTAAACTATAGGTACATTGGTATATACCAAAAATACTATATTTTTTTTTCTGTATTTTTTAATGTGTGACTTGCATGGTGGAATAAACTGGTTTTCTTTCTTTCTTCTTTCTATATCTTTTGAATCGTAAGGGTAGTACTTACATATTTAAAATACCTATATAACACTGTGTATTTTAAATGTAAATAGGAAATACTGTAATTTACGTTATCGCTGACCCATGCAACTTCGTCTGCGCTCAAAAGGAATATTTTTTCCCGCTTTTACAACGTTTTTCACTGCTTCGCAAAAGTAATTTGATTACAGCAGTTTGGTCAAAGTTATCACTCATAATAAATAAAATATTGCAAGGTGTTACGCCATCTTTCGTAATCTTCCCGGGGAAAATTTGCGTAATATAACTAAGAAAATGGGAAATGTCGTGTTCCCTTGGCGCGGATACGTTACATAATTATTTATCTCTCTGTTCAACTATATTTATGGGTAAGTAAATATTCAGCCTTAACATCCGTCAGTCTGAATCTTCCTACGGGGTTAATCCCAAAACTCGATCTCTAAATCACCGTACAACAGAGGTATGCTCGAGCTAAATAATCTCAAGTTAATCCAAACATACAGCTACCAATTTGTATGAAACGCGCTTTTGTACCGGGGTAGATTGAAAGCTATTGGATAACGTCGAAAAGTCCCCTAACGTTTGTAAGCTGCGGTCGATCCGACCAAGGTCGGGCGAGCGGTGCGAGACTGGCCCGCTATCACACCGTGAACTGGAAATCGATACTAATACGATTGCTCGATATATTTCGATACTAGAGATCAGAATATACAGTGTAATGAAATTCCTGTAACTATAACTCTTCTATATAAGTGTATGTTTTGGCAATTTTCATGATTATTGCTAGAAATTTTTAGTTTTGGTTTAAAAAAACACTTAGGGAATTTTTTTAGAGGTTATATTTCAATATAACAAAATTCGTAAATTATATATAGATCAAAGATGATATGACATAGGAAATCGAATATCAATACAATCGTATTATGTACTTTAAAAAAATGTGTAAGAAAAAGGAAAACATAATTATAAATGAGTATTGTACAATCTATGACCCCCACAGAGAAACAAAACAACGTAAGAGGAAAATTCTCCCTTTCATAATAATAAACACAATTGTATTATAAAGATAAAGAGCAAATATTTGATATCTCATATCTCCTTTATATACTTTTACTTACTGCTAAATCTTTGACTCTATTTGTTTGACAAACGTCATTATCAGAATTTCACACACAAGGTCAATCTACTATTTGTGTTATGACAGTTAAAATCAAAACGAAATGTCGAAACTACGGCCCCTGAGTATAAAGAACTTTCAGCCATATTGAATTGACATCAACAAAGTGAAATAAGTAATTTTTTATGTAACTTTTCTATCTTTGTTTGCAAAATATTGCGTATTTAAGAAAATGACAGTAAATGTAAACTACTTAAAATGTATCATGGTACTTTGAGTTTGTTGATACTTTCTGTAAATGCATTTTAATGTGATAAAGCCTACTTGTTAAAAATATGACGACACAAACCGCTTGTATAAAAGTAAAGTTAAATATATTTAAATGTTTGACTATGAGTTTGGCAAGATTATTTTTCATAACAACATTTAAGACAGGAAATTATGTTGACATTAAACATGAAACCTTAGTCATCGTGAATTTTAACATCCATTATTAAATATTATTATTTTATGTTACTAGCTTTCCCGGCAAACGTTGTTCTGCCTTATAGCATCTACAGACGCTCCGATTTGGTTGGTGCCAACCATCCGACCACGACCAAATCGGAAAGTGTAGAGAGCGGTCGGTCCGACATAATTATTATTAATATTGGTTTGACGTGGTCGGATGCGCCAGCGATACCGACCAAACCAACTTCCTATCCGACCCAACCAAATTGGAACGTTTGGAAGCTTTGTTCCGACCAAATCGGCTCATTCCATAGAGTAATATAGGTAATTGACTCATTCGCATTCGCAACGCCGCCGGTGTGTCAACATGAACGCCGAGGGAGTTACAGTCACCGAACGTGATATTATAATAAAATTACTGGAAGTATATAAAGATTTTCCCTGTTTGTGGGATTTAACTAACAAAGATTACGCAAACAGAGATGCCCGAAATCAAGCTTATATTATTATGTTAGAACTATTAAAAAAAATTGACAGTGGGGCTACATTAAAAACATTAAAAAATAAGTTAGATAATATGCGTACATCCTATAGGAGGGAGCGAAAAAGGTAAGCAAATTCAAGTCAAATATCCTGTTATGTATATAAATAAATAATGTGTTTTATATGTTTTTAATTTATGAGCATTTTTGTCTGATCTCGATGACAATAAATGAAATGTAGAAACTTTGATTCACTAAAAAGTATTTAATAAATATCAAACCTATTTAATAAATAGCACATCTAAATAATATGTAGTAGGTAATTATTAATATCAAATCTTTTTTATTTTTTACTTCTCCGTTTTTCAAGTCGGTTGTTTTTAACGTAGTTATTTTTATTGCGTTTTATTATGAACTAGCTGAGCCCCGCGGTTTCACCCGCGTGGCTCAGCTCCTGTTGGTCTTAGCGTGATGATATATAGCCTATAGCCTTCCTCGATAAATGAACTTTCTAACACCGAAAGAATTTTTCAAATCGGACCAGTAGTTCCCGAGATTAGCGCGTTCAAACAAACAAACAAACAAACTCTTCAGCTTTATAATATTAGTATAGATAACTAGGTTTCCGTCCGCGGCTTCGCCCACGCAGTCAAAGAAAAACCCGCATAGTTCCCGTTCCCATGGTATTTCCGGGATTGCATCATTTTCCCGGGATAAAAAGTAGCCTATGTCCTTTCTCGGGTATCAAAATATCTCCATACCAAATTTCATGAAAATTGGTTCAGTAGTTTAGGCGTGATTGAGTAATAGGCAGACAGACAGAGTTACTTTAGCATTTATAATATTAGTATGGATGACATGATTGCTAAAGGATTTCGCCCATTCCCTAGACTGGCTTCTACAGTCTAAATAACAAGAGAAATATGAAGTGATATACGGCTGCGCAATATCAAAACATGTCTTGATGTAGCAAGACTAGCAAGTTTACATAGTGGTAAATCAAGACATGTTTTGACAATACTTAACAAGTAAAAAAATCATTATAATATATTCTAAGTACTTTATTGAAGAAATAAAACAACTATGGGTTTCAGTAAACAATAAATTTGGATATTTTACATATTTTAGGTAGAAGCTAGCAAGACTAGTGGCGCTGGAAACGATGAGGTGCATACGCCATCACTATGGTACTATGAACACCTCTTATTCTTGGATGAAAAAATCACGCCGACGACAGAGGTTATTGATAATATAGAGACGGATTCTTCCCAGTCACATAATGATGAGGTAAGCTTTAAATATTCAGAGTATTAATCATTCTTTCTTGAAAATGTACCCGGCCCTGATTGTTAAAATATTCAGTGAATATTTGTCTAACAGAATTACCATCTGCAGTACGTTGCCTTTCTGTTCTGTTAAGGCCTACTAAGTTGTCATTTAATCTCCAGTCTCCTGGCCGAAAAGTACATGTTTCAGTATCCTCGGTATCAACACAATTTCTTGTTATATAGTTTGATGACTTTTTTCTTAAATAATTGTGCAGTGTGCATGAAGCCATTACAACTTTGGGTACATTATGAACATTAATTTGAATTGGTCTTTCTAAAACGTTCAGCTAAAATACCAAATGCATTTTCTACAATTCTTCTTGCTCTGGAGAGTCTATAATTGAAAATTCTTTGATCATGTGTCAAATTTCTTCTTGGATATGGTTTTAAAAGATTTTCATTAATGGCAAATGCATTATCTGCCACAAAACAATATGGGGCGATAACATTTGATTGCGGTAAAATAGAAGGTGATGGTAAATTTAGTTGGTTCGATTTCATTTTTTCATGAAAAGTTGTATGTTTGAATACTCCACCATCAGAAATACTGCCATTAAACTCGTAATTTGCATTCACAATACCAAGCAGGACTATGCTAAAAGTTCCCTTATAATTATAGTACAGTGTACCCGATTTTGGCGGCTTCTCGATAATAACATGTTTGCCGTCAATAGCACCCAAGCAATGATTAAATTGCCATTTTATTTCAAAGTCTTTAGCTATTTGTAACCAGTCATTTTCTGTTTCAGGAACCTGCAACAAAAAGAGAACGCGTTACGAGAAGAAAGCAAAATGACATTTTAAAGAAACAGTCGGAATTACTAGAGTCTGCTAAAATATTAATATCTGGTGACGGCACATCAGCTGATGCTTTCGGGAACTCCGTGAGTTCTCAGCTCAAGGAGCTCCCAAAAGTACAAAGATGCCTCGCCGAAAAATTAATAGGAGAAACATTGTTCTATGCAAAACTAGGAGTGCTTACTTTTGAAACCTCAATAAATATTAAAAGAAGATCAGTACAATATTTAGGTCAGGGGTACGCGTACCAGCAGCAGGTGCCACAAACATATGCACCATCACCAACACCATCACCTCAGCATCACCAGCCGTCACCATATGCACCATCACCATCACCATCACCACAGCATCACCAACCGTCACCATTTGCACCATCACCAACACCATCACCACAGCATCACCAGCCGTCACCATTTGCACCATCACCATCACCATCCCCACAGCATCGTCAGCCATCACCATCACATAAGTACTCACATACACCACAATCACTTCAACTCAGTCAGCCATCAACGTCATCAACATTACCTCAGCTTCCACCATCATCATACCAGCAACAATTAGATTCCAATTCATTAATTAATTACATTAGCAGCAATCAACAACAGGTAGTCAGAGGAAAGGGGAAGGAGTTAAAAAAATATTTGATTTTTAAAAAGTAATTTTTCAGTGATATTCGTACTTTTCCATTTTAATTTTTACTAGCTTTCCGCCCGCCTTTGTCTAAAACCTAATAAATTATATACTAAAACCTTCCCCTGAATCGCTCTATCTATAAAAAGAGCAACTATGGAGTTTCTTGCCGGTTCTTCTCCATAGATGCTGCTTTCCGAATCGGTAGTAAATGTTAAAAATATGACGTTTCAAAAGTGCTTCTCGAAGAAGTCTAATTGAATAAATAAATGTTTGAGTTTGAGTTTTAGGAGCCATTATTTAAGAGAAGAAGAAGAAGAAGAATTTGAGTTTGAAAAAAAACCACGTCAAAATCCGTTGCGTAGTTTTAAATATATAAGCATACAAAGGGACATAGGGACAGAGAAAGACACTTTGTTTTATACTATGTATACTATTACTTTAGAAAAATAAATAAACTATTTTTTATATATTAAAGTTGTTTTATTGAATACATACCTTTAGGTAATCTTTGAGTACTCTAATGATAGCTTCGCAGGTCTCTGGTATTATCTCAGACAGTAGTTGTGGTGATATACATGTGCTTAATTTAAGATCATTATATTCTCTTCCTGACGCGAGATATTTTAAAGTTGCCACTAATCTTTCTTCGGCAGTTACAGCTTGCCTCATAACTGTATCGGTTTTCGCTATATATCTTTTCAAAAGATTTAATATTTCATCGAATGATTCTGGAGTCATTCGAAGATATGTTCGGAAATCTTCATCATCCAATTCCTTAAGGAGCCGCATATGACTGTAATTTTCTCTATTTCTATAGTAGAATTTAGCCCATTCTCTTCGTTTTTTCCTTTGTTCCTTTTGCAGCGGTGCTGTAGCAACAATGGTTGCTGCAACCAACGCTATTTTAGCATTTTTCGATAATACCGGTGGCATGAGGCAAGACGTCCGTTCACTACTTCATAACAAAGTCAACTGCAATCTGCATATATTATATTAACTCTATGGTCAACTGACAGCTGGAAGGCCAACCGTCGGACAATCTGTAGCAATGTCGGAATGGCTGCCATGTCGGTTCCAATATGGTTGGCACCAACCAAATCGGAGCGTCTGTAGATGCTTTTAGTCTTATCATTTATGGGTACCTATGCAAAATAGATATTGTCCAATTGTCAGACCTACTTTTTTATGAACTATTTTATTATGAATACAAAATTTCATGAGAATCAGTCAAGCCATTTCGGAGGAGTTTAACTTCAAACACTGCGACACGAGAATTTTATATATTACTAGCGGCCCGCCCCGGCTTCGCCCGTGGTACATATGAAAAATAGATGTTGGCCGATTCTCAGACTTACCCGATATGCACAGAAAATTTCATGAGAATCGGTCCACCCGTTTCGGAGGAGTATGCAGACTAACATTGTGACACGAGAATTTTATATATAAGATGTTATATTTATTTCGGTGTGACTGTGGTCCACTTTACAGATGGAACAACTCTATTGTCTCTTAGCAAATGTACTGTTTTATTTCGCCCTGGTTGGGAACAAAATAAATTTTAATATGTTCATGACTTTTTTCTTTCATAATGGATTCCTTGGCATTTTTAACCGAGTTGCGCGATCAAAGCGAAAACTTTATTTAATACTTATAAAGAGCAAGGCTCTTGACAGGTTAATTCTCCTTGATATTGTGTTCGGTGAAGTTTGAGAAACTTGTGTCCAGAAAATGGTAGCGCTTTGGGATTCTTGAGACCAAGCGTCGTTAAAAAAGAAAATATAAAATTGTGTATAAAAAATAAGACCCTATTTACAGAAAATGTTAGGTACCTGTAAGCTTGCTTATAAAGTTTTTAAAAATTGCTACATTCGTCAATACTTTGTTTATTCCTTCCTTTGTTTTGAAATGATAAAGACTAAAATCGAACCAATGTATAAGCCTAATATGACGTGGGTTTTTTGTTATCCCACAAGTTTATGACTTTACAGTATAATTCAAATTATAAATTACTGAATATATACTGGAATAACACTGCTTTACTTTCAAAGATAACAAGTAGTTTAAACAATTAACAGTCGCAAACATATTATTATTCCTTATCTCATCCGCGGTATATAAATACAACGATTTTGTAATTCTATTATTATACAACCTGGTATACCTTCATGAAGGTATACCTTCTCTATAAATCATAAATATTTCAGAATGCAAGTTGAAGAAAAAAGTGTTTTTCAAGTGTTTCAAGAGGATCGTCAAATTTATGCTTGTGTGGAAGAAGACTCACTACACCCAAATGTTAAAAACTCTATTGGTAGAATAATAAAAAATGAAGGATATTTAACGTTCAAGATACAAGCTGAAGCTTTGACGGCTGATGGTGGAAATTTCATGGGAAAGTTGTTCTTAGTCAAAATCGCTGGTAGAACGAGTGAAGGTGAAAAGGAAATTAACTTGTTTATAAAGCAATCGCTTGGTGAAGATATTTTCCAAGAACACATGTCCATGAGCGAAGCATACTTAAGAGAAGTATATTTTTATACGGAACTTAATGCACTCTACAAAAAACTACAACTGGAGGCAAACATTCAACCACATGAGATGTTAAAAACTGTTAAATGTTACAATGAATCAAGCACAGATGCTATTATTTTGGAAAATCTGAAAGTGAAGGGATTCAACGTTTTGTTCCGTATGGACGTGATGTCGTTACAATTTGCTGAAGCCGCCATCAAAGAACTGGCAAAGTTTCATGCTCTCTCTTTTGTTATACAGAAAAAAATGCCAGACTATTGTAATAATAAAAAGAAAACTTTCAAGCCAGTGGTTCGTTTCAATGAACATTTTGAGCAGTTTACGAGTAAAAGTGTTAAATTGGCTGTACAAAGACTGGATGAACCTGTAAAAGAAAAAATTACAAGCAACTATTGCGTTTTATTTTCAAATTATGCTAAATATATGACAGATACGGTTTCTTCTGTGAACTGCTTCTGCCATGGAGATTACAGACCAAATAATATTCTGATGAAAGATAACGTAAGTTGATGTTTTATGATATAATTTATTAATGATGTAGACTTTGTTTCTATTGTGTGCTTCCATGTGGAATTTCTCAGTACCTAAACGCATAATATAAGTATATTTTCTGACTTTCGCTGTTACTGAACTGCTATGCTGTTTTGAAATAAAAGCATCACATGGTTCTCTTGAAATTCTTGTATTATGAAAAGTTATTAACCTAATAAATTGATGATATAGAAGTAATAGTTAAAAAAAATATGTCTATGTTAATAATTTTGAGACGAATAATTTCACTAAAATCGTTGTTTTGTTTGTTTTCAGGATGAGGCTATTGAAGAAGTCATCCCAATCGACTATCAACTATTATTCTATGGATCACCTATTACAGACTTGATTTACCTATTATATACAGGAACAGATGGAACATTCAGAAAAAATCACGAACATGATTTGAAAGAATTATATTTCAGTACTCTCAAGGATTTCCTACATAACTTTGATATTGATGTAGAAAAAGTTTTTCCAAGGAAAACATTTGACAACGACTATGAGAGCATACGTGAATATGGTTTTTATTTGGGGTTAGTTATATTACCGTATGTGTTATGTGAAGAAAATGATATACCTGATTTTGAAAATGTTCCTGCCAAAGAGATAGAACTGAAAATTGATGAAAGGTACTTCCCTAGGATGGCTGAGATTTACGATGAATTTAAGCATCTGATAAAGTTTTAGAATTGTTAATTATTGGAATACAGTTTTTGTAAATATTATAGAATATGTTGAATTAAAGTTATCGTTACTTCATTTTCGTTTTATTTTTATTATTTCTTATACATACGTGAGTCTATTGCTCTCCTAGGAACAACTGATTAAATAACTTTACCCTATTTTTTTACACAAAAGAACAAGCTATATTTTTTGTTTCTTATTCTTACGTTAAAATTAAAAAAAAATTCAATATAAGTAAATAAAATTTTATTATTTTATACATTTTTGTCTCTATCACTTTTACTTATTTAACTGAAGTAAAGAAAGATAGTAATAATTTTTTTTCCAGTAAGTCTACGGGGAGTTAAATGATGTTAGAATTATTTGATAACAAGACAATATACAAAAATTATGTTTCATGTATAATTAAATTAATCCTTTTAAAAATATGCACCGGAATCACAGTGATTTACATTTCAAAGATCAGAACAACCTTATATAAAATAAGTGTGGCGAGCAAATTTTTTATTCTTCTTCATGTCTCTGCGGTATAAAATCTCATTTTTTGTTTGCATATATTAATTTCTCCAACATTAGTACTATTTCAAATTAAAATGGAAGGAAATCGTGATTTTCAAGTGCATAATGGGGATTGTGACATTCATGATTGTGTGAAAGAAAATCAACTTTACCCAAGTGTAAGAAAAGATATAGGCAATATAATCAAGAAAGAAGGTTATATTTCATTTAAGGTTCATGCAAAGGCTTTATCAGCTGATGGTGGAAATTTCTTAGGGAAGTTGTTGCAATTCAAATTTGTTGGTAAAACGGCTGAAGGTCATAAGGAAACGAACTTATTTATAAAGCAAGCCCCAACCAAGAATGCGTTAGGTTAGGTTAGGTTATTTAATGATGGAGGAAGCGTATTTAAGAGAAGTTTTCTTTTATACTGAACTAAATGTGCTCTATAAAAAGCTTCAAACTGATGCAAATATTGAGCCTCATGAAATGTTAAAGGCCGGTAAATGTTACGATGAATCAAGTATTCATGCTATTATTATGGAAGACCTCAATATGAAAGGATATAAAGTTCTGTTTCGAATGGATGTAGTGCCTTTGAAATTTGCCGAACTTGCCATCAAGGAAATAGCAAAATTCCATGCTCTCTCTTTCGTTGTTCAAGAGAAAATGCCAGAATACTTCATTGCCAAGAAGAGCAGTTTGAAACCAGTCATACATTTTAATGATTTTTTTGAGAAATTTACGTACGAAAGTGTTAAAAATGCAGTAAAAAAATTTAAGGAATTTGATAAAGAGAAAATTCTAAACAACTATTCTGTTATATTTTCTAAATACTCAAAATATATGACGGACACGGTTTCTTCCGTGAATTGCTTTTGCCATGGAGACTTCCGACCAAATAACGTATTGGCGAAGGAAATTGTAAGTTGTGAACTTAGTGATAAAAAAATGTATTAAAAATTGACAATAAGCTTCGAATATTATTGGCATTAAATTAGTGATTAATGTAAACCACTGATTGACTAGATTTCAATATTTGTGAACTTCTTTGACATTCCTTAGTAGAATTATTTTTCGTCTCACGATAGGTACACTGTTAAGTTTTTCATTGCATCACATGCAATGCACACATTGATTATTATAATACCTAATTTGCATAACTAAATCTGATCAAAAAGAGATTGTCTGATATGTTTTAGTTGACATACTTGAAAGAATATTGATATTTATAATTTATTTCCCTAATTATTGTATTTTTTTTCAGGATGGGCAAATAATAGATGTCATCCCGATCGATTATCAACTTTTCTTCTACGGCTCACCCATTACAGACTTAATATTCTTTTTATATTTAAGTACAGATAGAGCATTTCGAAAAGAACACGAGAATAATCTAAAGGAACTATACTACAGTACCCTTAGGGATTTTCTACATCATTTCGATATTAATATTGAAACGGTTTTTCCAAGGAAATTATTTGAAGATGACTATGAAAATAAACGCGAATATGGCTTTTGTTTGAGCCTCATTATGTTACCATTTTGTTTTTTTGATGAAAGTGATTTGCCTGATTTTGAAAATTGTGGCGCGTTGGATATGAAATTGGAATTGAATGAAAGATATTACCCGAGATTGGATGAGATTTATGATGAATTTAAGAATGTAGTAAATTATAATATTTAAAATTAGTTTTCATCAGACTACACAATTTTTATATTTTTTAAAAATAAAAGTAAAATATATTAAGCGTCTTTATTTTTTTATGATGTTATAAGGACAATTTAATTGTTCTCATTTAAGAAATATGTCTAATGTGCTAATAATCACTACATTACGTCATATACTAAAAGCCACCTAAAAGCAAAGTCGCTCCCCGTTGGCTGTCTGTTGGTTGCATATATTAGATCTTCAAAATTACGGATTTGATGCGAATGTTTTTAATTACAACATGCATAAGAGATGTACAGAAAGAGGTTTCTAATGTGATTTCGTTGCACTTTCATTTCAAACGCTGGCTAAAACATATGAGAAACATAAAAATAATTTCTTGCAGCATTTCCACCTTTAAGAGGAGGCTCCCTTTCTCATTTCTGGCACTGAGAGACCGGTTACGGTACTAGACGCTAAAACAGCCGTAATAAAGTTGAATATCGCGTGCGCTCTTTGATCGCGTTCGAGCTCGAAAAGTAAGTCTCAATTATTATTTCGTTTATAACTAAAGTAATAATTGATCTAGAGAAAAAATATCTTGGGATTCAATAGTAAACTCTATTTTCTTACTGTTAACATTTATTTTAGACATAAAGTCCAAGTAAATCTTAAAAAAAATGTAATAATCCTTAAAAAAGGCATCATTTTTGAATAAAAAATGAATCGAGCGAAAATGTTACAATTATGTTTCTGTATTGTACATCGAAAGAAAAAGACCCAATAAATCATATACTAAATTTCCATTTTGATTGTATGTGTGACTGTTTCAGAATATTAATGCAAATTCACATAAAATTTAGGGAGCTTGCCCTTAAAAGGGCCGCAAAAATGTCCTGGATGGTAAACGTCTATATTATCTCTTAGGGATAATCCACAATAACTATTTTTATCCTTTATTTTTTTACAAGAAAAAATGGCTTATTGCAAACATTACAAAGCGATTTAATGCAATACATCAATGATCGTTATCCAATTAAATGCCTTTAATACATTGTGCATTTAATTGATATAAATATGGCCCTATAAAGCTTTTAATACTATTGTATATTTTCGAAGATATTACATTTAAAACGCATGAGCATAGCAGTTGCAGAGGCACCCAGTCCGGAGGCCGGCAAAAATATGTTTGTGTTGTCTATATTAGTATATTTAGTACAAACATTGCACCAGCGCGAAACCGGATCTCTAGCATAGAATATATACTCCTCTTTAGTTAGTGATAAAATACCGATTCATTAAATTATATTTTAAATTTAAGAGGATTAAAATGATCGTGCGTGATTCTTATTGCATAATATTTAATTAGCTCATAACTCTTCTTCTTTGTTTATGGTCCCATTCGCCAAGGGACTTCGCCAATGGTATCTCGCTTATGTCAATGTTTTTTTTTTTTTTTTTTTTTTTATACCACAACCGACAAAGGAGCGGGCGGTGTACTGATGAAAATGATCACCGCCGCCCATGAACAATTGCAACGTTAAGCTTTGGTCTGGTGATCATGACGCACAACGCTGAGGTATGCGGTTTGCGATGCCGGACACTCAATCATATGAAAAACGTCGACAATGTTCTCTTGTTCCGTCGCAGTATGCGTCAGCGGCGAAGGGCAAGCGCGGTGAGTGGGGAGGTGTACTTCCGCACAGCGCGGCGTCATTCTCGATTGAACACTGCGGTGTGCGGGTATGCGTCACGGCATATATGAATGCGACAATGAATTTTTTCGAATACAATTTAATAGAATTAGTTCGCAGCTATCCTTCTTTATATAAAAATAAAGACAAAAAACATAAAAGTTTGATAATTAAAGAAAATTGCTGGAGGGAGATAGCTAAGAAGTTGAATAAAACACGTGAGTATTTTGTATACATATTTATAATTGTTTATTCGACAGCGTTAGAATAAGTTTACATAAAAAAATGGCAAACATTACTAGTGACACATGAAACATTTTGATGATTCTGAGGTTGGAAACTTGATGAACAATCTTTATATATAAAAATGAATCGCAAAATGTGTTGGTAAGCGCATAACTCGAGAACGGCTGAACCGATTTCGATAATTCTTTTTTTATTATATTCCTTGAAGTACGAGGATGGTTCTTATGTAAAGAAAACGTAAACATAAACATGTACCACGGGCGAAGCCGGGGCGGACCGCTAGTTTAATTTAAATGTAATGAACAATTTAACTTGGTAGTGTTTATTTAGTGTTAAAGAAAATAAGCGATAAGTTCTTCTTCCTCCTCCTCTTCAAGCAAAGCACAAATTACAGCAAAATTGTTCATGTTCACGTCTACCTTGGTAGCTGCGGCAAAATCAACTGACCACCTCTCCGCAGGGACGGTAAATGCTGCGTCGTGACGCTGCGTTGGGGCGCATACCTCAGCGTTATGCGTCATGATCACCAGACCAAAGCTGGTAACTTTGCGATTGTTTTGCCGGCCTTTGAGAGACGCGTAGGCTCTTTTTTTGAAGGCATCCATATCATAGGTAGATGGAAACACCGAAGATGGCAAGCTGTTCCACAATTTTGTTGTTCGGGGCAGAAAATGCCGTGAAAAGCGCACAGTTGTTGAGAGCCACTCATCCAGGTGGTGCGGATGGTACTTGAGCTTGTGTCGTGCAGTGCGATTGTGGAATTTGGCAGCCGGTATTAAGCCAAAAAGTTCCTCGGAACACTCCCCATTATACAGGCGGTAGAATACGCACAGAGACGCAACATCCCGCCGCAGTGCCAAAGGATCGAGCCGATCGGCTAGCTCGGGTTTGCCGATGATTCGAGTGGCTCGACGTTGCAGGCGGTCAAGAGGAAGTAGTTGGTATTGGGGTGCTCCAGCCCAAAGGTGAGAACAGTATTCCATATGAGGCCGAACTTGTGCCTTATAGAGTTGCAGGCGGTGAGCTGGCGTGAAATACTGTCTCGCCCTAGCGAGCTAGATGTCAAATTATTATTTTTTTATTTGATATAGACAAGAGGAAGTGACCAAAATGCAAGTGACCAAAATTAATTTTAAAGCGTTAAGTACTCGTTTATTTCAAGATGCTTGCCTATTAAGATTTTTTATTAAAAGAAAAATGTCTAAATCTAAAATAAATGGCAATTTTAAACTTGGTAACCCGATTTATAAAAATCTGTTATAAAAAAATATTGAAAAAAGGTCATAGGACACTATGAGAGGTTAAATGCAATGTTTCTGGTACTGGTACACATATAAATAGCACAAGAGTCAAAAGTATACAACAGGTCAAATACTAGTTCATTTTGCCGCGCAGTAGTGCGTGCAAGGTCAATGACGTCTGTCAGATCTTTCCCACGTGATCCTTATTTTATCATAGATTAGGTGATAAATATTTGTGGAAACGCTAAAGTGATATAACAAAGTATGCAGCAAGTATGCAGTGTGTGTGTTAATGTATTAGTTTGTTGATCGTTTGTTGACTTATATATCATAACCTCAAAATAGTAGTGATATTTGTGTATTATTATACGAATAAATGTAAAAAGTTTATGATTCACGGGTTGTTTACATTGAGTTGTTATGGAAAAACGCAATGAAGTTAGTCTAGAGGATTTTCCTCCTGATATCCAAGCATCGATAAAAGAAATCGTGAAAAATGAGGGATACATTAAATATGACGTGAGTGTTAACAATATTTCCACAAACGGCAACAACTTTTTGGGAGAATTATACGAATTGAACATAACAGGTGAAACTGTGAATGGGGATAAGGATATAAACATATTTCTGAAACAGATTATAAATAATGACGACTTCAAAGTATATTCCATACGTGAAGTGTATGCAAAAGAAGCATTCTTTTATAATGAACTTGCTGAAATATTTAATGATATACAAAACAATGCCAACATTCCCATTGAAGAAAGGTTAAAAATCGTACATAATTATAAAGAAACTAGTACAACTACGATTATATTAGAGAATTTAGTAAAGAAAGGCTACAAACCAGGAAACAGATTTGATCTTTTAACTTTGGACTTTGCAGAGATGGCACTTAAAGAACTTGCAAAATTCCATGCGTTATCTTTTGTACTAGAAAAGAATAGACCTGAATATTTTGATAAAAAAATAAGAACGATAAAACAATCATTTGTCTATGACGAGTATTGGGATGATTTAGTGAAGAGAATGTGCGAAATATCGATATCTAATTTAAGAGAAGATAAAAAGTCGAGTGTTAGAAAGTTTATACCGACTTCATTGAGAAAATACCCCTTATATATGACTGGAGCGACGGCTAGTATCAGATGTTTGTGCCATGGCGATTTTAAAACGAATAATATTATGAGGAAAGATGAGGTTTGTTTTGATTGTTATTAATTAGATTATAAACCGATCAAATCGATTGAAAGCGCAACCGATACTTTAAAAAACACCAACCTTATTTTATTTTATTTAAATGTTACTTATTAAATAAGCGAGACAGGAATACTTTTTTGTATTTACACACATGAGTGTGTAAATACTTAATAATTGTACCTTTAAGCTTATGAAAGCTTAAAGGTACAATTCCGAGACGGGCCGCAGACTGCAACCGCAGGCGACACTGTGGCTACCGGCTGCGGTTACCGCAATGCTGCCTGCGGTCGCTATTCCAACTGCGGCTGCATGCCGTGGCTGCACAATGCACAGAACCGTGTCTCAGTTGTTCCAATAGCTTCATGCGAGACAGAATGTTAGATAACGCTACCGATAGTGTACTAATGTGTCTTTTACTAGAAGAGGAAGATGATGATGTCGTGTGAAGTCTCTGCGGTTCGCGACACGACTGCCGACTGGCGCTGCAGTCTGCGGTCGCTGCGCGCCGCGGCCGCACGCTGCGCGTTGCGTCTGCAGGCAGCAGTGTTGCCGCGCTTAGAATCAATTTCATAGATGTTCATAGAAACAAGTGTTGTCGCTTGCAGTTTGCTGTTGCAGTTTGCGGTCTGCGGCCCGTCTCGGACTTGTACCTTAAAAACCACAAACAACATAATATCTACTCATTATTTTATAGTACACAAGTAACTTGAAAAAAAAAAATGACGTATGTACATATATTTCGAATTTACATAGGTACTATGCTTTATTATTTCATTACCATAATAATATGTGCAAACGCTACTCTACGCAATATAAAACACAAGTGCGTTAATAAGAACATGACAAATAGCAAGTCCATTTAGGAAAATACATATGACTCGAAAACTTAAGACTCCACTCACGTTCGCGTATTTTTCTCTTTTATGAAAACTGTACTGCTGTAATGTCCTGTACAATACTGATTTAATTTATATAATATGACTAGGTTTCCGCCCGCGGCTTCGCCCGCGCAGTCAAAGAAAAACCCGCATAGTTCCCGTTCCCGTGGGAAAACCGGGATTGCGTCATTTTCCCGGGATAAAAAGTAGCCTATGTCCTTTCTCGGGTATCAAAATATCTCCATACCAAATTTCATTAAAATTGGTTCAGTAGTTTAGGCGTGATTGAGTAACAGACAGACAGACAGAGTTACATTCGCATTTATAATAAAAAAATAGTATGGATTTATACCGACAGTTCAGTGTTTAGTTTTTTATAACTCATCTAAAATTCAATGAAGTGTACTCCAACAAAAGAGCTAGTTTGTAAAAAAGAAATTATTCCAATGTTAGGAATAAAATTAGATTATAGGTACTCAAGCTTTATTATAACTCTGCCATTAAATCGGAGTGTCCAATTGATTGCAACGAAGAATGGTATATACGCGTACGGTTTGAACCAAAAAAACATCGCTCCAAATAAATATTTTAATACTAAAAATTGAAAGTCTAAAATTCGAAGCAAAAATCGAACCGTTAAAAGGTTATTCATTATGCATCATTCTAAAAGGTTCACAGTTTACTGGACGCATTATGTTTTTACGATTGTCAAGTTTTGAATCGTCAACTTATTTTATCAACTTTGGCTTGTTCGAGTCGGGTTAACTCATCTTTTCCTGTCTGAAGATAATACGAAATGTCTCGAAGTTGTACCAATTCGCTTTTGATAAAGTTATTCCATTTTACGTGGTACGTTCATCCAACTTGCATAATTGTATTACGTCTCGTGCATTATTAGGTAATAACTATAGAAATATATTAGATGATATTTAAAAATAATTGATCGTCAGTTTGAATGTTGGAATGTGCCAACTTTTTAACGAAGCAGAGATAAAAAGTAAGAATATAAAATATGTATTGACTGTTATTTCTTTATCAGATTATACACAATCTAAATTCTTCTAGAACACGTGTAGTTAATACAATACAAAATAAAACAACAAATATTGTTCAGAAGTAGTTTTTATACGTTATACTTAATTAACGTTGTGTTTTATTAATGTTTGGACGTTGACAATAAATACCTATAGAATCTAATTTAAATTTTAATCATATTCATAGACAATCTTATTCCAAAAAATACAGTCGACCCAAGAGTCGACCAGATAAATCTCTTCCAGGAACTAGTCTTTGGTTTGTCAATGAAAACAATTCTCGCAGCGAATAAAATATTTAACACACCATTTTTGCTTCTTTTACAAACGAAATCATCACATAACCTAGTATCCATTGTCGAATTCCAATCAGTGATGAGTAAATACTAGCGATGAATTCGTTCAATGGACTCGAATTATATTTATTTTATAAAACAATTGCATTGGTAAATCGAGTAATGTAATAAAGTATGATGGGATAAGCCTTTTGTTGTTATTAATGTCGAATAAAGGTTTTATTTGGCTTTGTAATTTAATTTATAAAAGACAAAGCTAACTGACATTAATATATTATGGTACAGACGATGTAAAATTACATATTATTTCATAGTTTTTTAGATAATTTTGGGGTTAATTATTATTATTATGTAGGTTACCTGTTCCAAACCTATTTGTCCGAGAAAAGGAGCTTTCGCTTCAAAACAGCAAATATTATTATGAAAAAAAAAATATACCTAACAGTAAAATATCGACCACATAAGAATATATTATTGACATTACATTAATTAACAAATAATTGTTTTCAGAACGGCAAATTAACCGAAGTAATACCGATCGACTATCAGCAAATATACTACGGGAATCCAATAATAGATCTCATTTACTTCATTCATGCTGCTAGTGACAGACCCTTTCGGAAAGCAAATCTACACCATCTAAAGAACTTCTACTATGAGGAATTTACAAAATTCCTCAACTATTTTCACATAGCAGTGGAATCAGTTTTTCCTAGAGAAAGTTTTGAAGATAGTTTCAAGGAAAGTTTGGATTATGCACTCATGTTTTCGTTATATATGTATCCGTTTTTATTTGCGAGTGGTGATGAAGCACCAAGTGGTAATGATGATTTGAGTGATGTGGTGGTTAGAGTTGATGATCGATTGCATGAAAGGATGGAAGGGGTTGTTGATGATTTTATAGAATTGGGAGTATTAGTTTAATTGATACGCGTTGTAAAATTTAAGAGTATATGTTGAAAAGAGTGGATATAAGTAGGTATAATGTTATTAGCAAGTATCAATCACATACTATCTTATTTAAAAATGTAAGGGTGCTTTTCCACTAAAAATGTGCAAGGTTGTGTAGCGAGGAATGTGTTTGTAAATAAACAAACATTTAGTTCGCACATTATTGGTGGAAAAGCACCTTAACTAAGTGCAAATTTGCAAAACGTAAGTAATATGATTACAGCAGATAATGTATTTAAATACATATTTTGCCTGAATGTATCAATTCAATGTTTGAATGATAACTTAAATGATATTATGATATAATTAAATACATTTATTTAATAAATTAATGAAAAAAACAGCTTTATTTTTTATTCATGCCCATGTGTAAATTACGTCTAAGGTCTGAGAGTGACAGGTTAATAATTATAAAACCTGCTAAAGGTAGAATTTAAATTAAAAAGAGCCTTGAAAGAAATGAAACTAAACCTCAATCACTGTCCATCCTAATCCTCTGTCACTAAAAAGGATTAATGTTATTTGGAAATATAAAATATCTATGAATTGATTAACCTATCATATCTTATCTAATTTTGATAATTTTACAAAATATATGAAATATGTGCAACTATATAGTAATATGATAAATGCGAAAGTAACTATGCCTGTCTGACTCAACTTCTCGCCTCAAACACTGAACCGATTTGTATGAAATTTGGTAGTAGTTTGAGGGAGAAAGGAAAAAAAATGTGAAGTCCCGTGTCCCCAAGTGGGGATAAAATGTATGCATAATGCATCTGCCCTTGCATTTTCACTGATCGATTTTCTTTAGGGACAAGTGAAAGGGAGAATGGAAAGGAAATCCAAATGAGCTACCACTACAAGTTTAGATTAGCTCATGAACTTACTCTGTAAGTTACGGGTGAAACCGCAGGCTCCAACTAGTCGAACATTATAAAAGACAAACTGATATTGGAAAGTTCTTTGATTAATAAAAACTTAGTATTCGCGACGAGTGTCACTTAAAACTGTCAAACAATATACAGAATATCGAATTTCTTCACAATACCAAGTTATCGAGAGTTGTTTGGTTGTTTGTGTAACGAAAGCTTTTGGGAATTTAATTAGTAATTTAATTATAAATTTATAGCAGATTTATTGGGAATCTTTGGGGACGTTTCTAAGTCAAATGTTGAGTTTCTTGTATTGAGATCTCTTTATCTGTGAAG
This sequence comes from Colias nastes, assembly GCA_907164665.1. NCBI lineage: Eukaryota > Metazoa > Arthropoda > Insecta > Lepidoptera > Pieridae > Colias > Colias nastes. The sequence continues at coordinate 22,465 of CAJQZM010039228.1, read as the reverse complement.
GGGGCAAGTTAATTAATTTATTTGCATTAACTCTGAGTAAGGTTTTGTATTGATATTTCTCAGTTATTTATAAGCCGCGGTTCCCCTTCTTTTGCTGTCTTGTGATTTGAATACAGATCTACTAGATATACTAAATATTCGCTGTGTGTTGAAGTGGGATAACATAAAAAATATTTGATGTCACTCAGTGACTCAGGAATATATTATTTGTGCATAATTAAGAATAATATTATTGTAGAGTATTGTTCCAATCAGTTATTTCGTTTTTGGCTAAATCTTATACTAAATCTTATCTTTATTCTTTAGGTACATATTGTGTGTATATTGTACATAAACCTACATGAACATATTACATAAGCAAGCATAAGCCAACACTCTATATTCATAAATTGGAAAACGAATTTGTAACTTCAATCGTTTTTTCATTAAATCAAGCAATGTGTTTGTGTTTCCAATGTTTTTGCAAACTGAACACAAATTACTCAATTTAAATACAGTTGTACATGTAAACGATGTCGTAAATGTAAATATCAGATTATCCTGATTTATACCTGATTGTTGTCTTTATTGTTATTCGAATTTGTAATTTACATAACTGTTTGAATATAATTACGTTGTGACTACGATCAGCGACGGAGCGACACGATTTGCGATTGTAATAATTATTCAGTGGAATAATATTATATATTTAAATTAAACATATAAAAATCGAATAATTTTCTTTCGTTATTGTCAGTATGAAGTTTGTATAAAAAAGTCCAAATAATTGAAACCCGGGCAGAGTCGCAGTCACTAGTAGTATGGATTAACATTTTAAAAAGACCCTTTGCCTCTTAAACCATTATTTAATTCATAGTTTATGTCGTATAGGAAAGACTTCTAAAACTAAACAATATAATCTGCCAGAATATCCTGAAAACGACTATTTTTGAAAAATTATGATTCTGATTATTCTGATCCAACAAGGTTCATACGTTTGGGATCAGCGATGCAAAAAACACATGAAACACGAAATTATAACACCTCTATTTTTTACATCTCTAGAGCTACAAATTTAGAGAGCTTCACATGACGTGAAGTGCTACAGATAGAAGAAAGGTTTAACTGTAAAACTGATCCATAAGTTCTTAAGATACCAGTAACACACGACATTAACGCATATCTCACTAACCAATGAAAAGGGTGTCGAAATCGGTCAAGAGATACGTCGCATACTTCTCTTATCAAGAAAATATAAAAATTAATGATAGGTAATTTAGGTTTAGAAATTTTTACAGATCCCTGATCCCTCTTTTTAGAGATAACCCTGCGTCATAAAGTTTTCTAGAGGTAAAAAAATAATAGTAGGTATAAAGAATTGAGGAAATGCGGGAATTGAGTCAATTAAGTTACATAACATAAGAAAATGTATTTACATTTCCACTGAGCTGAGTATTATTTAATTAATTATTCAAACTTAAGCTTTTAAGCTCATTTGTCACGTTACATATTACATGTTATATACATATATATTAACTAGTAACTAGTAAAATATCTTCCGATCTTAGAACTTAATTACTAGCATTGTTATGTTTAAAGCCTCTAAAGAAGAACTGAGAAGATAGCTGCTTATAGCTTCTTCTTCTTCCTTTGCCTTATCCCTTTATTTGGGGTCGGCTCTCCTCGTTCTCATACGCCAGGATAGTCTATCCTGGATTGTCTGTTTATTCAATTGGGCTCTCTCCAAGTCTTTTGATATGGTAGACCACCAAGTGGCGGGGGGACGTCCTAGACCCCTTCTTCTATTTGGCAAGTTTAGTGCCATCCTTACAGTCTAGGTCCTAGGACTATACCCACACCATTCTGGGAGTTCTTAATGCCATGATAAATCAGTTGGTAATCTAACCCAATATCTCTGGATTTGGAGCCTTTCCATTTCGTCTCTTGCTGATAGCTGCTTATAGCAAAGAATATAAATTCTCGCTAAGACCGGATTGAATAAACATACAAAGAATACATAGTGTTGCTGACCATCAAACATTCCCTCAAACTTTAAAAAAAATGCAATACTTTTTTACAAAAAAAATTTTTTCTTATACGCGTAATAACCAACATCACCAGAAAATTACTTTCAGTCTTCAATTTTACGAACAGAGTACCTACAGCTTGATGCATATACACTCGTGTGGTAATATCGGCAACAAAGGAGATTGTAGCGCATTTTACAGCTTAGAATATAAACTATATGCTTGCGAAATGGATTTACCAAGTATTCGTTTAAGCTGCATTGCTATCGAACCTTAAGCGATAAGCGAAAGAATTGATGTTCACTTGACCTTAAGCGGTTTTCTATATCCATAAAAAGACTTAAAAGTATTGTTAAGATATCGTGTGAAAAGGGTTTTTAAAAGTATTCTTGAAATATCATGTGAAATATATCAATTCAAGATGGAGAAGTCACAGTTCATAATATTTTTAACTCGATAGAGATTAAACTAAAAATTGAAATGACATTATTCGCTTCGAATCAGAATCATAAGAATTGTATTTGTAGCAGCATAAAGCCCCATTTTTACGAAAAATTCTTCAAACCCGATTACTTGTTTCAGGCTTTGGCTGTATCTTATACGTTTACAGAAATACATGATAACAATGTAGTAACCTGTTAATACTAGATGCCGGAAAACTTCTTCAACCATAAATCACCATCATTAAACTCAAACTCAAACATTTATTTCTTCAATTAGACTTCTTATAAAAGCACTTTTGAATCGTCATAACATATTTTTAACATTTATCACCGATTCGGAAAGCTATGGAGAAGAACGGGCAAGAAACTCCATAGCCATCATCCATACTAATATTATAAATGCGAAAGTAACTCTGTCTGTCTGTCTGTTACTCAATCACGCCTTAACTACTGAACCAATTTGCATGAAATTTGGTATAGAGATATTTTGATACCCGAGAAAGGACATAGGCTACTTTTTACCCCGGGAAATAGGATAGGTTTTATCCCGGAAATCCCACGGGAACGGGAACTATGCGGGTTTTTCTTTGACTGCGCGGGCGAAGCTGCGGGCGGAAAGCTAGTCATCCATAAACACGATTCGATTATGCCTACTCCGTACACGTACATTTTTGTACATTACTAGTAGCAAACGACTTCGCTCATAACTTAGCCCAGCAAGCAGCTAGACACTAAAATGAGTATTTTGCATGTGCAAAGCAGTTACGATACCGTCTTACTCGGAACGTTCGTGCCGGTAATACCGTTGTCTGTAAATGACGCAAATTGTCGATTGTTCTAGAAAAATAATTACAGCCTTGGTGAGACTTTAAGCTTAAGCAATTAGTGACTAGTGTAACTTATATGCACTATTTTGTATGGCTTTTAAGTAGGCGCTTTCTTAATGCTTTCTAAGTTCCTTTTCTGCAACCATTGGAACAAGCCATGTAATATTTTCAAATACTTATGTATCTGCAATTTTATAAATAAGTTTAAACTGACTAACTACTATATTTTAGGTCATTTTTAAACAGATATTGTACTATGTATACTGAATATTCACTGATTTTACTGTTAATAATATAAGAAAAATAAAATAATAAACTTATATTAAGATGGTTCAACCTGAAAAAGCTTTCAAAATCAATTTACCAAATCGGTTTACAACGATGGAGTTCTTAACGAAACAAATTATGTTCTCCATTTTTTACACAGAATAAAAAATGCGATAGGGAATTAAATCTCTATAGTAGATTAATGAAAACTGCACTAGTAATTCCATGACAAGGATAATTTATCAAAACCGCTCCAAGTTCCTTTAAATACATCTTACGTAGTATTTAATAATCTGTGGTACAATTATGTCATATCCATACTAATCTTCCATTAAAGTTATTTAGAATTTGTCTTTGAAATTACTTTATCGATATTTAAAAAGAGAATTTTAATATTCTTTCACAATTTCTAAAGACATTTGAAGCCATCAACCAATTGGTATATCGTTATTTATAAATGGCCGTTTGGAGAGCAATCGACACATTATTTTCACACATATATTTAAACTTGACAGATTTCATTTGTTATTTTATTGTTTGTGATAAAATGTGCTTGACTTCCATGATAGGATTATAATCATTTCATCAGCAATTTTTGGAGTTGAAACTTCTTTAGGCGTGTTGAGAGTAAAATTTCAAGGTCGCGTCATGGCAATGCCGTCACGTCATGGAACAAGGCGACGATTTTTGTATCTTTGAATCTTGCCAAAGAAGTTTCACTTCTGACACGTGCGCACACGCAATCTTTTTTATAATAATAAATGCATTCTGAATATTGTACGCGACTATACAAGTTAAAAACACGTAGCTACAATCATTCAAGATTTATGAATGATATTGAATACGAAGTACTCACGTAGTTGAAATAAATATAATGTAAACGAACCCATTAGAAGCACGAACAACTGTGTGATTTATATAGTCTTTAGAAAGGTTATCGGGAATAAAATATGATCTGATTAGAAAATTAGTACCTATTTCTCTTTCTGTGAGTTCGTTGCCTCAAGATACAGATTGTATCTACCAATAGATCTTGTATTATTTTGTAGTTGGTATATATTTTACTGAAGGACTAGAGTATTTAAATTTTATTTATTTTTATAGAATCGATAAAATCGTTAAAAAATAATAAATACGTTGATCCCGTCTCATACGCTTGACCTATATTTCCTAGTTTTAAGTCGGAATAAATAAAACAAAACTGACTAACAATTTCACACATGCACACACCCACTCAATATCTATTGTATGTATACGAGTATGTATGTATTGCTTTGATGCAATATTATCTATGAATATATTTAAAATTCCATAACCGTACAAACATACGTGTCGAATGTATTTTAAAGTTGCCTTCTTAAAATACATTTATGAATTATGCAATGTGTTAAAAATAATAAAAATATTATAAGTGGAACATTTCAATATAATAATATTTATAATCACTCTCTTTGACTATAAAAGAAGTTTACTTTTTATAGACAAAGAGAGTGAAAAATTCTCGCCTGCTCTGCCTGCCTCTACTGACGGACGCAGTATTTCTTTTCAGTAGATAACATCTTGAATGTTCGATTTAAGTCTAATAAATCACTTCCTAAATTACTTAAAAAAAATTTCATTAAAATCGGCTCACTATTTTAATAGGTTGCATCGGAGCTTCGCCGTTACCATTGGTATTAAATTATATCAATTACCCGTGCGGATATAGGTGTATGTTGAGATTCAATATGCAAATAACTCATTAATTGCGGATAACTTTATGTAATACGAAATATTCTGTTGCAAATAGTATTTCATTATGATTTCATTATAGTTAACATGGCATTAGTATGGATACTAATAATTGGAAAGCTGAAGAGTTGGATTAAGCGAAGTAATATCAGAAAACACTGGCAGTAATTGTAAATTATTTGATGTTGCAGTTAGAAAATCGATGAAGGTTTTAAAGTGGTTAAAAATTGCGTCCAGGAAAATTGCTGTAAAACTGGGAAAAATGTTTCGCGAACAGACGAAGTTGCGTGGGTCAGTTAATTACCAAAGAACCAAAGATGTAAGAAATAATTTGCAAAATATGCAACTGACAATAAAAACACTCTCTACTTCAAACTGAATAAATAAAGTCCCCAAATATATATAAAATCTCGATTGGACTAGCTATTGGGAGCGTGCTCTGTTATTTAAATATGGCCGCTCGGAGACCAATCGACATTTTATTTTCACACGTTTATTTTAAACTTGACACCCTTTATTTGTTATTTTATGGGCACCAATATATACCTGTAAATAAACAAGGTTGTTACAGTATTTATTACTCAGGTAAAAGGTAAATGTTCATTTTTATGAGGATATATTATATCTAGTGTAAAAATTTGAATATACTTACGTATTTCGGTATTTAGTTTTATAGCATGCAAATGCTAACTAAATGATAAATTTTTAAAGAATAAAAAAAATTGATCATGTGGCAGGATTCGAACCCGCGTCTTTCGCTTTGCCGGGGCGACGCCCAACCTCTCGGCCACCCGTGATCCTGCCAGAGCAATCGAAATTCTACTCTTTCGGTTTTATGTGTCTAAGGGACACCCCACGTCATCTATATTGCATACCATCATATGATATACTTAAGTAAATAAGTGCAAAAAAAGTAATAAATCATGCCACTCAAAAAAATATCTTACGAAAATTATAGTAATAGAATTTCTTGCTATAGCTAGCTCGTTAATTTTCCTTCACTGTCAAAATGTTCCCTTAGAGATTTCGTGAATGTGAGAGACACATAATTAATTTTATATTTAATAACAGAACCCGTCATTAAATTCTTTAGGTTCTAAATATTTTTGTTTATTATATCCACGAGGGAAATATTAAATACTTTAATTTGTAGAAATAACGTAATAAAATAGTATGAAAATATAAACTACCTTCCAGGCTCTTAAGAGGTTTTAAAAGAGATTACACATAAAAGAAAGTACTAATTAATAATTATCCTTAAGTTCATAATATTGTATTTTATTCCTACACAGATATGATTTTCAAGAGTGATATTATCTACTCAGTGCAATAAAATTGATAGATACAATTAATTTCGTAAATTGCTGATATTTCAGTGTTGATAGTAAGTTAAATTAGAAATTAATAATTATTGTATTTTCATGACTCTTTCAACTTCAATTGATAATTTTAAAATATATATTATACAATTATTATTGGTGCGTTTTTAGTAAATTTTTGTTATGTAAAAAATGTTATGACGATTCAAAAGTGCTTTTATAAGAACTATAATTGAATAAATAAATGTTTGAGTTTGAGTTTTATTATTTCGCGTAAACGAAAATAAAACAAGTAGTGTTGAGTGTATAGGATCAACTAAATAATATGTTGCAGCTAAAAATAGAAGAACATAAAACTAAGTTTAGCTTTATATTCACCTTTAATAAAGGTAGTGTATATTAATATTTAATATATTGATGAAACTGACAACAATAATTCTGCACGATATTACCAGTAGGGCTGCCTGCTTTAAGTTCCATAGACTAATTTAGTTGCACGACGCACGTATTTATGTTAAAAACAATTTGCAACGGGTTTTAGATTTAAACACAATCGGAAAATTATTTGTCCTAAGAAGATGTCCAAAGACATTGTAGTTATAATAACTTGATATTACTTACGTCAATTATAAATTTCTATTCTATATTTAAGTTTTATTAGTTTTTAAGTTTTTCTTTCTTTATGTATGTATGTCTTGTTTTGTATCTGTGTGGTTTTGTTTTTGACGTGATAACGTTTTTAAAATCGTTTTAGTCGGGTGACATGTTCAGAAACTTGTGTCACACCAAAACCTCACGAGCGCGATCGCAGGTATAACGAGAGAGAGACGGACCGATCTCCCGTCTCATCTCGAGCGCTGCCACCAATAAGACGTTATCACGTAAACATCTCGATCGTAAACCTACTTTACAAACAACCAATTTTTTTGATCAATAAATGTTTTTTATTATATTATATACTAGCTTTCCGCCCGCGGCTTCGCCCGCATTTTCAAAGATAAACCCGCATAGTTCCCGTTCCGGTGGGATTTCCGGGATAAAACCTATCCTATGTGTTAATCCAAGTTACCCTCTATATGTGTGCTAAAATTCATTGTAATCGGTTCAGTAGTTTTTGCGTGAAAGAGTAACAAACATCCATACATCCATACTTACAAACTTTCACATTTATAATATTAATAGGATTCATTCGAGACAAATAAACTGAGTTTTAATGTACATAAACATGTTAATAGTACTAGCAAATAAAAACATCTATTCTGAATAAGAAAGACTATTTTGTAGGTAATTTCTTTTACCAAATTTATAACAGGTGACAACCCTAACACCCACAACACAGCGAAGGTGTTTAATATCGAAATATCTCAGACATGCATTATATTTAATGCATCATCTATTTACGTCTTTCATATTGAATTTGACATGACGTCATGTTGATACATATTGTATTCATAACATTCGTGTTTGAAATTGATATCAGAATATCGGATATGTTATGGTATTAATTTACGACGAAAACGTCTGAGATTGCAAGGTATAAAATAAGGATCATACCCATTACTTACTTTAACGTAAATAATTCGAATTCAAACAAATTCTGAAAGTGTTACTACAAAAAATTTACCTATTTAGATGAATTAGTTTTTATTTAAGTAATAAATCAAAATATCTAAGGCTTAAAGCCGATTACTGAATCGATAATTGATTTGATAATTTTGAGAAAGCTTTTGTCACATATAAGAAAATATTTAAGCAGCATGCAGTTAAGCATGATTTGAGATGTTCTTTACATCAAATACTCGATTCAGAAATCGACCCTTAATCTCCTAAGAACGCACTATACATAGTACAACGAGAAAAATATTGTGGCGTATCAGACCGTACACAATATCATAAATGATCAAGTAAAATATAAGGACAAACAATAAAGTAACCAAAATAATATATTTTCGTATTAGCAAAGTAATCCTACTGTCTATATGGATTACATGGGTCTCGATAATAACATACCAAATATTTTGCAAACAATATCACATTTACATTGAATGACATCGGATTACAAGCGTCACTCTACCGTCTAATTTAATTCGGTAAATCCCTTAAAATCTACATTCTATTATACTTATTGTACTCCCCCGCTCTGAGCAGTTTTAATAACATTATTTGCAAGGCAGTTATCCTTTATTTTAATTCTGAACGTAAGATTAGGTTTTATAATACTGGTCAAGCCTATTTTGCATATTCTTTCAAAATACATTTTGTACAATAATTGATACTATTTTGGTTTAAATTAAACCAATTTATAGCTTATTTGCATGCAAGTTTTTGACGAAAAATGTATATTTTTATAAATTAAAGACAATAACAGATTTTAAACGCAATTTATTTAAATCAAATTGGCTTTATCTGTGGAATGAAGTTACAAAGATGTTGTTCTAAATCCGCGTAAAATTACAAGAAAATACAATATATATTTTATTAGAAACAATGAATTGAAAATTCTCCTATTCGTATACTTTTTGACCCTCAATATCGATAGCGAGTTTCAAATAAACAAAACGGGTTCGAACCCAAACCCATTTGTGTCTGAAAAGGTCATCCTCTAGATTTCAGGCACTTAACAAAGTGACGTGGCATTTATAAGTGTCGATTTTCACGCAAAAACAAGCCATTAAAAGTTCCAGTAAACAAATTACCCAAGATGATTGCGATATTTTTTTATACCAATTCTAAACCATTTCGAGAAAGTTTTATACATGTTTTATTGTACTTCTGACTTTAACCAAGTCATTAAAATGTCGCTAACTTATTTTCTAGATATTAACAGTAATATAGCGAAAGTATTTCCAACATTTTCTTGTAAGATACAGGAACTTAATAATCTTCATTACAGAAAATTCATCGGTTATGTAACGTTCTATCTCTTGCTATATTTTCTACGACAGTTTGTAACCCCGAAAAAAACCTTAAATTAACGAAAGTGGCAACCCTAAAGTTAACCCTCTAAGCGCATGCAAGCATTTCTTTGCCCACACAGATAATTCGCGGCCCAAATGACCGCAATTATCTCGCTTATGTTTATGTTTTGTTTTGCTAAAACCCCTTGTTTTAAACGTAAGCTTTGACCAAGAGCAAATTTTTAATTTGGACTTTTTAATTGCACCGTTTTACGGTTTGTATACCTTTCGAAATAACATTTTGAGTTTTTGACTTGAATATTTATTATTTATACATTATAATAATTGTAATTTACATTCATATCCTTAACTAGTGTCTTGAAAAAATATACATAGTGATATCCGCTTTCCCATGATATTTTTTTATGTATTGTACTCACCAGTGCCGGATTAGCCACGTAGCAAGAGTAGCAAATGCTACGGGCCCCGCGACTCGGGGGGCCCCGCGGTCTATACCTGTCTGACCGTAAAAAAATATCAATTTATAATACACGTACCGTAAAAAAAATACACGTACCTACCACGAGAAACGTTGGTATCAAAATCTACAACAATAATTTAAAATTTTACCACGTTTCTACAATTGAGCGCTGGCTACACCAAAAGTTGTGTTGTACTGCTTGCACTGCGCTACACGCAAGTTGATAGCACGGCAAAACTAACAGGGGAATCCCCTGATATTGTCATCGAACGAGCTAGTCGTAACAACCCGATCAAATAAAATAGGATTCTATCGACTATCAAACCTTAGATTACAAAATAAAAGGCAGATGGAGCATGACAATCATCCATCGCCCTTGTCAAAGAAAATACGAAATCAAAAACGAATACGAACCTCCGCCAGTGCTATAGCGATTATAGTGTCATGCAATACGTCAAAAGGGGTTTGCTATTTTAATAAAAAAATGCTGTCTTGTGATATTAAAACGCTGTAAAATTTGTTCCCGAAAACAAACAAAAAGATAAAACATCGTTTTACAGGTTCTCTGTAGATTATTTGGCTTATTTAATTTTGTATACAAATAATAATTTTACATATACGAAGGAATACAAAACTTCAACGTATGCTGCCAGTATTTTGAAAATGAATTTGCCATTTTTATGGGTAAAACGGTAAAATGGTTAAAAGATCTTCGAGGTAGTGCTGTTGGATTTTTCGATCGTGAATGTGATTATTTGTATAGTGCAATAAAGGTTCATGATCATTATAAGATAATTTTAATAAGCATAATACTTTTTTTTTTGTTACTTTTATATAGCTTAAAAACGTCAGAGTCGTTTTCGCCCGCGATTTCATTCATTTGAACTCCGTGATGGATATGACAAAATTATTATTATTCAGGAATTATATTTATTTATTATCCAGTAAAGCAGCTGACAATGTGGATGTCGTAAGGTGTCACTGAAAATCAGTGTTAAGGTATTATGCCTCAGGTATCCTGAGTGGCTTCCTTATTTAGCGCAAGCAACCATACATAAATTTATGTTTTCTATTACCTATTATTCATAATTTACAATTCTATTGTTGTGTGTTTGTGTGTATTGGAATAAATGGTTTCTTCCTTCTTTCTTTCTAAAAATAAAATGTCCCGTGTTCTAGACTAAAAACTACCGCTATCCGCATTCATATATTTTGAAAATAAAAAATAATATAGGTAATCATTGTAATTTTGAAACATTTTTTTTATGTAATTTATTTAATTAAAAATTTATCGTTTATGTAACAAGAATTTTTACAATATTATAAAAAATTATCATATACAAATATTTATATTAAAATTAAAATTAAACCCTGACAGCTAATTTATGTAGAACGTCACTAACACCACTACCATAATAATTCAGATGATTGCAATGTCACCTCATAAATCAAAATCGGTTCAGCGGTTTATACTGCAGGGCGTGCCAAAGAAATATTATACATAGATACACTCGAAAAACATAACCCTCTTTCTTCCGTAGTCGGGGAAAAATTTGGGAAAATTTTCAATATCTGGTAACATAACACCAACACAGAAGCACCGTGTACGTACAGTGCAGTGTTGCTTAAAGAAGTCGATAGTGAAAGTGTTATCTCTAAATTTGCCCATATTAAACGCAGAAAAGTTTATTTGTAATAGTTTTGTTTTATTTAATACCCTTTAACTTGAGAAACTATAGCAAACGAAGGGCCTCTTGACAGAATTTGCTACAGGCCCCGCGCTGGCTTAATCCGGCACTGGTACTCACTACTCACTGTATTAATTTCACAATTTTTAAATTATGAATTACTAGCTGCGCTCCGCGGTTTTACCCGCATTGCTCCGCTCCTGTTGGTCTTAGCGGGATGATATATAGCCTATAGCCTTCCTCGATAAATGGGCTATCTAACACCGAAATAATTATTCAAATCGGACCAGTAGTTCTCGATATTAGTGCGTTCAAACAAACAAACAAACTCTTCAGCTTTATAATATTATATAGTGTAGATTAATATTTTATGGACCAAAAATAACATATTACAAAACAATGCTGGTCATTTAAACCTGTTTAAACCTAAACATTACTCTATATAGTGTACAATGTACATACTATATTTCAAAAGAACTTATCGCCAATTTAGAATATTTATCACATACTTTTCAACGATACCAATTAGAGATGTTTGCATTGATATTAAAAAGTACACATTTATTGATGTTTGCTTTTATAAACCGCAATACGTCGAGGCAATAATTTTCCTAATAGCAAATTGAAGATATAGTAAAGAGAAAAATATTTTCATACTTCATACTGAGTAAAAAGTTGTTTACGTTTTCAAACTTGTTTTTTGTATTTTTGTCGAACTTGATATTACAGTATATTCATTTAAAATAAGGAAATTTTTCCATCATAATTTATTGTAGAGTCGATAGGTTTCTCGACTTAGTTTAATTTTTTGTTATGAATACAGTGAGACACAAATGTACACAATTATAAGTTTAAATAAAGGAAATGCTGGACGGATTTTTACTATTTTTTGCTTTTCAGTTACCAAAGTTGTTCAGTTTTTGAGACAAGTGAACAATAATACGAAAAAAATGAGTAGGTATTATATCGGACAAAATATATCACACATCTTTGCAATTCATGCAACATACATCTTTTAAAAAAAGTTTTGAGAAAGATTCATCTTTTTTTATTTGTGTAGAATTTGTGATTTCTCTTTCTCGTATAACAATAGGCACCTTAATGGCGTTTGTCGAATGCTTGTAAGCTTGTAACTCATGGTATGTGTAGAAAAAAGGTGAGTCATATTTCCAGCAATATGCTTCAAATCAACTTGGTAGAGTCATCAACAAATTACCTATATTAACATACTTGTCTTTACCGGCTGTATAATCGACATGTTTTATACAAATATGCGTTTACAGCTGTTGACCCGAGTTATACCGGCCCCTGGCCTATTCGTCGCCCCCTGTAATCCGACATGTCTATAATTCGACAATAAAAAATAATAAAAAATTGCTGAATCCCTATTTTTGGCAATTTTTACGTCGATCATGCACGATTGAACAGTGTACAACCTATACAAAAAAGTTCCATCACTATATTGAGCTATACTCGAAGATATTATTTTAATTCCAAAATACACAATGAAGCATGATTTGTACCTACTTCTGAATAAGAACTACCTATAACATCTTATCTTATTATTAGGTCCGTTATTATTTTGTCCTAATAACAAGGTACTCTGAAAACATCCGGACTATAGGGGGATCTATAGGCAGCACCCTATAATAGGACCAATTCGATACTTCGACAAGGCCCTTCAAAACGATAGTCGGAATACCGCGGGTCTACTGTACATATTTATTACCACATCGACGTTGAATGTTTGGAAAATAATAAAATACTAACTATTAAACCTAGAACACGTTCAATGGTTTTTGCGAGTTTTGTTAAAATATGTAAAACGAAATACAACGAAAATGGTCTACCGCTTCAGTTTGAATATATTCGTCCATTTCAGTTATTGTTGCTGTATTTTGATGAATGTGTGTTTAATTCTAGACTGTTTTATAAATAAAAAAATGTGTGCGTGTACTAGTGTACCTACACAGTACACACGTAAGAAGTGAAACTTCTTTATGACCTTATTTTTCAAAAAAAAAATTTACTATATGCAATTTTACAGAAATACGTCGAATCACGCGTGGTGGGGATAAGAAAAAAATGGCGCGTAACGGAAAAATGTCACGCGTAACGAAAAAATGTTACACTAAATTTTTTTCCAACCCCGATAAAGAAGTTTCACTTCAAAATACTATTATTTTGCATATTCCATAATGTGCTAGGTAATTTGAGTACACATAGTGATAAGTGTTTACTCACGTGAAAAGTGTTTTATTGCCAATTATGATAATAATATACCTTTTTCAAAAATATATAAAAATATAATCTAAGAAGGCAATACAGAACCCTTTTTTTATTTATTACTAGTTTTGCCGTGCGGTTTCACCCGCGAACGAATCCACGGACAAAATCAAGTATTTTTATCTCTCTTGTGTATTGTACTTCTGTATTACCTGCTTTCATCCGAATCTGTCCAGTCGTTTTCTCGTGAAAGTGTAGCAAACGTCCATACTCACAAACTTTCGCATATAAATTAGTAGGATTACAGAAATTATTGCATTGTAAACACCCGTACATTTAAAGGTACAACTTCAAAAAGCATCCTGGCTTTTCTTCGTTGCCACAATACGTGTGGTTATATAACATGACAGCTTAACGACACGAACTTCACTATGCGGTCTTTCTGTGACTCCCACAATGTGTTGCAAGCGTTTTCTTACGAGTCATAACACGAATTTTGTCATGTGGATTTTCTACGAATGTAACGCGTTAAGAACTAACTACTTTTTCACTCACTGTTCAAAATCTAGTATATACTAATGTGAATGTTAGTTGAACAATGCGATAGCCGAATATTAGATAATTAGCCGCATCTTAGCTTTCCATCAGGCGAGATTGTGGTCAAGCGCTTCCCTATCTAGAGTAAAAAAAAAAAAAAAATACATATTTTCAATAGCAATTAGAAAAACGAAACGTCTCATTCTTCTATACCCTATACATATAAGAATTTATTTAGCCTATTCCCATTCGATACCAGACTATATTATAATCCTACATTAAAACTGTACCCTTATAAAATCTCTCATCAGCGACCAATCTATTTAAACTAATTAATATTCCTCGTTTCTAGTAAAAGACGCGATACCAAAGAATATAATAGATATCCGGATTAAACCAGATTAAACCGGATCACACTCGCCGATTCTTGTTTTTCCCAAGTGAAATTGAACTATCCTTTTTCCGTCGCCTTTCGCTCCAGAAAATTGAACCATTTTAATGTTTGTTTTTTTCCCTTTTTCGTCGGTTGAATTGAAAGAAGTATTGGCGATGTAACATGGGCAATATGTAGGTATATAGAACGAGTATTTGCTACATAAAAATACAATTGTTTGTAAAGCTCACTGACTAATACTGGGAGTGCTTTGGAAATAAATTTAGAACGTACCTAGTGCTTAAAATACAGATTGGACGAAACAACAGTTTGGATCTAACCTAAAAACATCATACAGACGTATTTTGAATTTTTTTATATACGAAATGTTTGTATTACTGCACATATTTTAAAATTGTATGGATGTGAAAATGTAGAGCTTTACCATGCAAAAACAAATTTGGCTGAAACATATAATATAAATATAAATAATCAGATTTATTATGGTCTAGACGAAATCACGACTTCTTTATATTCGATTGAGACACAAGTAAAGTCGCAAGTAGCTGCTATAAACTAATAAAATGGCAGTGTAGCCTGCGAGTTACAAAGAGTTCATAATATCAATCCGTTACGACGTGAAATAAAGACAAACGCTATTATTCGCTATTATTTTATTAAGGAAGTGGATTACTTTCCATCATTAAAAACAAATTACTGGTCGAATTTTACAACACAAATAAATGAGTCGTGATCGACACATATTGTAGAGCAAATGTAATTAATAATGCAATTAATTCCATAATGGTAGTTGTTCGATGTCTGCGTGAATTATGTACGACTCAGTTTAATCTACGGCTTTTACATCACTTACACGCACGTGTGCATTTAAAAAGTTTCATTATTAAACATACATCCTTCTAGGTCTGAATTCTTTCATAGATATTATTTTTTTTACAACCATACAATTACAAAATATTATTATATATTCAGTAGCTGTGCCCCGCGGTTTTACCCTCATTGCTCCGCTCCTGATGGTCTTAGTATGATCATAATATATAGCCTTATAGCTTTGCTCAATAAATGGGCTATATAACAATGAAACAATTTTTCAAATCAGACCAGTTGTTCTGAGATTAGCGCGTTCAAACAAACAAACAAACAAACTCTTCAGATTTCTAATATTACTATAAATTATTAGGCCCAAAACATGATTTATTCTATATGTTGAACGTACGTAGGTATAAAGTGACAATCTGATGTTAGCTTGTAGAAGCTACTAACCAGATCTAACTTACTCTCTAGAGGAACTCTATCTCTTTACATCCACGTCATAATATAACATATACTCCGACTACTAGAAAATTCACATGAGTCATGACATTACATTATAAGCAATACTGTAATATAGAGTGGATTGCAAGCAATTTCGATCCAATATTAAAGGTATAGATCACACGCACGCTTTAGATCAAACATATTAATCATCTTCGATTGAATGACCTCTTGTAAATATGTACAGGAAATGATTCCAAGTATGAAATATTATGAACCAGATGCATATTAAAAGGAACTTCTATAAATGAGACATCTTCAATGAAACTATGCGCATCAACTACTAACTATATTGGCAAGTTCTCTTTATCGTGTTACCTTTTTTACATTCGTAATGAAAAGATGTAACCGAAATTTAGATTTCGCACTTAAGGATCCTTACGCATATATACCCAAGGTCGATGGCAGTTATATCTACTTTTAATGTTGCAAGTAGAGCCTTGTTGTGGAGCTAAGATATAGATCTTGGCTTATAGGAATTTAGATTAAGGGGCGATTTCACCGCTTGTTGATAATGTCCTTATTAGCCTTCTTAACATAATATTTTTATATAAATTTTACATAACATTTTTCAAACTTATTAAAAATAATAATTTTTAAACTAACTCTTAAGCTTAGAAAAACATATCGTAAGACCAGCCCTAAAAAATATGAATTAAATTTTAATGTAATTGAATGGCAACATACTCTTTTATTTAAGCTATAAGCGACTGAAGGACTTGTATCCATGGTTATGAATAAATTAAAAAAAAATTTAAGCTATAAGCCACACCCTAACGGTCGATACTAAAAAGCAGTGTTGCAGAATTTAAGCCTGCAACATATTTTGCTGATGTGGGGATTTTGGCATTACTGTTTTCCTTTGTTAATAATTATAATGTACTGTTTGAACTTCCGGTTTTAAATATGCATGAATATGTTATGTATGATATCCTAACTAATATTATAAATGCGTGAGTAGCTCTGTCAGCTCGTCTGTCTCTTACGTATGTCTTTGTCTTATGTATGTATTTCTGAATCAACTCAATAAAGAGCTACGAAGCTTTAAACAGAACAGATACCTACCGAATTATTTACGAAGTTAAAAAGAGAAAAAGCGACTCATATAGTTTTAGAAAAAGTATAATAACCAATATCCCACATGATTAACGAGATCTCAATCTAGAACATCAATAATTACTGTACCCAGCATCGATTATTCGATGGAGTGATTCGCGATGGACTCGATTAATAGAGATTAATCGATTTGAAAACGATACATCGAGCGTTATGCATGTTACTCGTTTATCTGTGCTAATAGGATATTCGTGTTTTATCTGTGCCTATAATGTTTGACAATTTTTAGCTGTAATATTTAAATTAACTAATTTTAATTGAACTGTGATGTCTGATAGTGGGAGAGAGTGGCTTAAAGTATCAATAGAGATGAATGAATATAAGAAAGATTTTAATCATAAAAAACTAAATATTTACGGGATAAAACGGGATTGACGGGATAAAAATATAATGAATAAATCGCGTTTAAAATCCGTTAAAATCTTTAATTTCCAAACATAAAAAATTACAATGAAAACATACATACTACATATATATACTCATAAAAGATAAATAATAAACTTTTATATTTAAGGAAGTCTATCAATATTGTAAAGTATTTAAGTACATAATAAAGTAAATTTATGAATATAATAATTACTTATTACGTATAATATAAGTATTTATTTGTATAAAGACGCTATTTACTTATAAAATGCTCGATATCACAAAGGTTTCACAGTTTATCATATTTTCTTTTATTACATATTTCTTTGGATTAGCTCTTAATAGACAAACATTTGTAAATAATCGGCTAGAGATTAATAATGTCGGTCCAGAAAGCTTCTATTTATCAATAACCGTTATTTTCTTTGTATCCATTTGTCCAAGAATGATTTATCTGTGAGAATACTTGAAAAATACGATATTTCAGCAAAAGGAGCAATAGATATAGCAGATAATGGACTAGTAAATAATATGGATATATTTTCCGTTAGTATTTTTACTAACGGACTTGAAAAGGGGATTTTTTTGGTTTATTTTTTTTTATATTGTCTTATATGTATTTACGCGTAATCATTATGAAATAAGAAGTAATAATTCTTTGAATAAAATATATTTTATGTAACTATCTGTCGGATAATAACTGTGAAAAAACTTACCACAAATTTGGCGGACGGGCGAACCCACGGCGACCAGCTAGCGTAATATGCTAATAATTGTTTTAATTTTCATGTTTTTCTTTACTTAATTTAATAATCATATATTTCAACAAAAATAATTATGATTATAACAACATGGCTGTAATTTTTTATGCATCTATCAGAATAAAACAATGTAGAGTCATTATGTTGCCATCTAATAAAATTAATTTTATCTACAGCGTGTTATTTTTTAAGCAAATAGCTTAATAAATAAATGAAATCCACAAACGCAATGCACATGTAGTTTATTATACAAGACATTCGGAGCGCGGACTCTATGCAAGTTGGCAGCGGAAACAACAAATTAAAATTAACATTATGCAAATTCTGTGTGCAACGTTTTGTTTGTTTATTATTTAATCATCCTGTATATTTGCGAGTGTTTATTTTTTTTAAATTTATAAAAGGTCAATGGTCGATATAAATCAAAATATATTTTGATATTACTAGCTGTGCCCCGCGGTTTTACCCGCAGTGCTTCGCTCCTGTTGGTCTTAGCGTGATGATTTATAGCCTATAGCCTTCTTCGATAAATGGACAATCTAACACCGAATAAATTTTTCAAATCGAACCAGTATGGTTCCTGAGATTAGCGCGTTCAAACACTCTTCAGCTTTATAATATTTTATTTTATTTATTAGAAATACCAACGTTTGTTTACATCGTATCTCTCAAAAACTGCTACACAAAATGAGGAGTATATCATCTTCAATAATATTTTTCCTCTCAAGCTTAGAAACTTATGAAAATTCTCTGCAGCAAAATTACAATAACTTTCAACTTCACTCGGAAACAAAAGACCCAATACAAAAGCGAATTATATAAATGCATCTTGTATATTTTTTCCACTCTTCGTTTTCACGTGACACATTAAATAAACGTATATTCCCGTTAAAAAGCAGATGAAACTTAGGTAATAAAAGCTAATACAGGGTGTCCGGAAAAGCATTCGAGACCCAAACGAGGCTCGCAAAAAGTTAATGGACGGCTATTATAGACCACCCTGTATTCGGATGACATTACAGGGATGGATTTGAGAAATATTCGATTTGTATATAATTTTATTATAAACATAATTAATGCTTTAATTAAAATATAAGCGATTGATTTATATTACTTTTTTCATATAATAGAAATCAAACATATAATTTTGATATATGTACTTAAGCATCAGTAAGTAATCGTTATTGTTTTTTCACGTTTATGTTTGAAATACCACTCATTTTCTTTCCTTCATTCATCCACATAATACTTCTATGTAATTCAATACTTCTGTTAATATACTCATTACCATTTAATTTAATTACTGCATTAATCCCAGATATTGCAATATATTTACACAGTACCTACCTGGAAAAATAGACAAATAAATACTATTGCATCGATCTAGTGCTAATGTGAAACTGAATCAAGATGAAAGAGGTCGAATAGTACAGCAAAAGGAATTTTAAATGGAAGCTGGCGTGAGGTTCTGTGTTGTACACAACACCTTCAAAGGTAAAGCGTATACATAATTTAAACCAGACTGTTTTTATGTGAATGAATTTTACAGTGTACGTTTGAAAGTTACGACTATATCCCAATAGGAAAAATGTAAGGTTTACAGTTGAGACGTGACTTCTTGTTGTAAAAAATAAAAAAATTACAAGCAGCGATACGAATAACTAAACTCAATCACGATTGTGATTTACCTTCTATCCACTAAATAAGTTTTTGAAGTGAAAACTTCTTTAGCGGCGTTGAGCACTTTTTCTGTAATGGGTATAAAGTCTTAAACTCGCGTCAGGACACGTGACCTGATCGAAAAAGCGTAAAGGTGGGTTCCCACGGCCTGATTTCTTCACAGATCCGACCGCACCACACCAGACCACAGGCCGTGGGAATCGGCGCGCCTGTGGTCATTTGCCGAGGCCCGTGCTATCCATCGGAAGTCGGTAAGATCAAAGGCGCGGCGCGGCGTGGCGCGACGGCGTCCGTCGTCGTCCGCCGTGGTCCGTCGGGGCCTGCCGTCTGTAGCGCGTATGCGTCGGTTGTAATCGTTCATTTCACCTGCGGCCGCGTAGGCGAGTACACGTGCTGATGGAGTGGACGAACGAACTTATTTTCGAGTTTTTAACTCTATACCAAAATGAACCAGCGCTATGGAATTGTTCAAAACCTCAACATAAAAATAGAAATTATGTTAATGATGCGTAGTTACGAATAAAAACCAACTTAACACATGGAAATATACCTATCGTTGAATTAAATTATTAATTAGTAGGAATGACTGTCCACACGCCTCGCCGGACGCACACAGGCCGTGGGAACGCTCAGTTCAGATCGCGACGGATGGCGACAGGCGCTTGTCGCCTGCCGAGGTCTGTGAAGAAATCAGGCCGTGGGAACCCACCTTTAGACGGATGGATATCAAACATGCTCAACGTTAATAATCAAGTTTTCACTTCTGCCGGCACTCCCGGAGTGCAACCCGTCTTTTTTTTTTAAGAAATCGTATTAGTGTGTTCATAGTTTAGTATTAGATTTTGTGTGTGAAATATGTATGTACATTTCTTGAATAAATCTTTTCTTTAACAAATTTCTAACATAGAAAGATAGAAATTTATCTCACTTCACTTGAGTGTAAATTAAAATGTAGTTCAGTGGTCTTGCAATCTAAATGTAACGTTATTTAAAAGACTTCATTCTTATTTAACGTTAAAATTACTCATGATAAAATTGTTCTTGTGAATTAAAATGCAGACTGCGTTTCTGTGTCTTGCTCTTTACTCTTTTAACTCGAGTCTTAATTTTATTATTTAAATGCCATTTATAAATTATATGCATGGTTTAAATAACTCTATTATAGACGGCTGTAAGTGGTCAAATTAGGTTTTATTACATCGGGTTTCTTAAGTTGTTCTATTTTAAATGAATTGATTATTATTATGAGAACAATAATATGAATGAAGGTTAACAAATCAGTGAAATATATTTTTGTATTTAGGTACATATCTACTCTCTGATTGTCATTAATCTTGTTCTAATCCGACACAAAATTGTATATTAATACCCATATAAATATGTTTTCCCATTTTTCTCGCTATAAACATCCTAAAAATTAAATTCTGTCGTGCCTTAGAATGATTTAGCCAAAAATATTCAATATCTGTATCAAACCAAAATCAACATAATATTCATACGAAGTGTATCAATTTCTTATTTTAAATACTACATCAACTACTTTTTTCAGGTACCTTTCATTCAATTGCATGCCAATAAATTAGTTACTACAACAACTACTTTTTTCAAGTACCTTTCATTGAATGCCTATTGGCTTGCAATATTAAATTAAATAATTCGTAATCGCCATCTCTCCGAAACGTTTCTCCGAAGGTAACCCAACCCAGATATAGTCCGGACCTTTTTTTTATGTGGGGAAATCTTCCAAAGATACCCATGGCCCCCGGGGAAGGAGCCATGGGTTATTTCGGATTCTTACCGACTAAAACCCCACTGTGTTCCGTCGAGCCGCTTTAATGATGGGGCCGCGGGTATTGTTTGGAATGATGTAGTCCGGACCTGCCCTACAATGACTCGACACGACATTTGACATTTCCCATATAATAGCAATGCATTAATGAACAATAGCCCAGTATCATTCAGCCTTTGTGTTGAATATGAATAGGTTTTTGACCCAAAAAGTTAAAACAAATTATGGGTCAGCAAAAACAACCAGCTGTAGTTATGAAGACACATTAATTATGTTAGAATGTTTTGTTCGTTTGCGAGTTATGAATTTACGACGGTTTTGCGCTTGGTGTTTGGGATTGTTTATGCCTCTTATATCCATTTATCAGACTTGTTCTAAGAGAAGTGGACCGTTTTTATCCATCATGTGTAAAAATCATCTATAAAAGATGTTTTACCCTACATTCACACGTTGTCCCGGTTTTCTCTACCGAATCGGTTTTTTATATCACTAAACCGAATCCTGCAAAAAACCGATTCGGTAAAGAAACCGTGTGAAAGTAGGGTCTAAAATCGAATAAAAACCATTTACCATTTACTTGTTGAAAACCAGCGCCAGGCATAATATGCCTGGCACATGCTGAA